>JASDQU010334561.1:0-12653 GCA_032191745.1 Picea mariana
AAACAACAAGGGGGCTCCAGAATGAAGCCTCAACTGTAGATATGGGCGGGTGGACTTTGGCCGTTCAGATCTGCTCGCCACTTACCCTAAGGTGCATTCGCACCCCAGCTTAAAGTTGACATCTCTTCCTCATATCTGACGTTCATTATAGACCCTGAGATCTTTCGAAAGAATCTCGTTCGTTCATCGGGACTTAACCATATGATAATCATCCCAATATTTATAAGTCTGGATTTTGGGGTTTGAGAACACGAGGGAACGTGCCCTTCGGTATCCCGAGTGCCGAAACGCCGAAGTGCCAAACAAGCCTAAATCGGTGATTAGCCCCTTGGGTTATGCCTTGGTCAATATGACCTCTTCCCACATGACCACACTCTCTCTTCCGTCGGGATTTGTCAAGGCGAGAGCTCAACCTCTTGTCAACGGAACTCCCGAATCCCCGATCCCCGATTTCCCAAAATGGGTAATCTCTCGACACCTAGCCTCCTGAGATTGGTCAGTCTACAACTACTTCGGAGTTTCCATCATGGAACATCCCGATCTCTCGTTACCAGCACTCTCGATTTTCTGAAATGGGAGATCTCATGACACGTGGCCTCCTTTAATCGGATGACCCAAATCTATTTTGGGGCTTTCGCCCTTATTCACTGGGGTTTAACCCTCGGTATCGTTTGACAGATCCAATGGCTGTCGGGTTTTCCAGTCGAGATCTGACGGCTCAGACCGGTTCCTAACTTATGCATTCTCCCACGACTTCCTGGACGGGAAAAATCAACGGCCCAACTGTTCTCATGGACCTCGGRGATCTACGATCCCGATTTCGTCGCTATCCACGAAGGTACAGAAAGACAAGGTGGTAAGGCATTTAACATCCTACTTTCTCCTACCAAATCTAATGGTCATGAGTGACCAYAGATTTCCCGACGGSATCTCGTCCATCGATCAACACCTATCAAGGTTAAGGTACTTGTCTTTCCATCTTCTTCTTCTTATCTGACGGTCGTGAGAACCAAATTACATTATGTAGGTACTTTTAAGCACGTCTCTCAAMCTTGGATAAAAAGATCCAAGAAAAACAAGGCTAAAAACCCTAAGAGCGAGTACAACCTGAAGGCATAAGAGATCAAAAAGACATATACAATAATCCAAGAATGGAAACGAGAACAACAGGGTCGAGGCTCCCACCACGAGAGAAAAACGCCGAGAGAAACAAATAAAAAAGAAACTCCGGAAACTGGATGGACCAAGTCATAGCGGTATAACAACCACACACCAAAGCACTGATCTATGTATACATCAAACCCTGAACATACCATAAAACTGGACGGACCAGGTCAGAGCGGTATAACAAGTACACACCAAAAACACTGATATGTGTATACATCAAACTCTAAACATACCAAAAAACCGGAGAAGAGGACCACATACTGCAGGGAACTAACCCCCAAGAAAACCCTACCGAGAGCGAGCGAACCAACCAAGAAATACCAGAAACAAAATGGACCAGGTATGAGCGACATACATACCCCTCAAAGGGAAGAGAGATTCCAAGAACTATTTGACCCACCAACTGCAATATTAGAACTCGAAAAAAATATTTGAAACCAGAGCCAAACATCAAGAGTATGCATCAAACCCTGACAACGATCCCGAAACAAGGAGGTAGATCTGGAAAAGGGCCCACAAGGGATGGGCCTTCTTCCAATCTGCCTCAATTTTATTATTTAACAACTAAAGTAAAGAAACAACCCATATTGGAGAATAGTACCCACTTCTCCTCAATATTATTTAAAAACTACATAATGATAACTTAACCAATAATAATTCTCTTCACTATTATCAACCACTAAATTATAATAAATTTGAAAAATAAAAATAAATCTCATTACAAACAAAAACATATAATTTTATAGAAAAAAAATAATCTAGGTTTAAATAATCATCCACATATATTTATATTTATGAAAAGAATTCCAGGTTTAAATAATCATCCACATATATTCTAAGTGTAACAGAGTTATGACGTGTAACCGAGCAGAAAAATTTATCGGATTAAGTGCACACACAGATCGAGGTATTCATATAATGAACATCACTTTCTCTTTCTTTGTTAGCAGCGAACCAATTCCTTGCTTTTTTGAAAATGTCTACTTGCTTTTTTCCTCTTTCATCGACTTCTGGATGGGTCGACACAAAAAACGAAGGAATTAGAATGTGAAAGGGAGGTGATATAAGAGATTCTCACACAGCGAACCATAAATTGGCCATAAATTTGTAAAGAATTCATCAATTCTTCTGTACCCTGCATTGGAAAATCGCAAAGAATCAACCAGGGGATGAAACAGGCAATGGAGGGTTTATACGAGAGTGAGAGTGGCAGTGGGAATGGAGGCTCCAGGAGAATCGACAGGGCATTCAAAAGAAAGCGGGGTGAAGGAAGAGCGAATGAATATCATCAACCGGACCAGAGAACATTTCAGCCGTTTTTTCTACCGATTTCCAGAGGGCGAATCTTTTGTCGATGTCTAAAGTAAATAGAACTCGGATGGATCTCTTTCCTTCCATATTTGTGATTTACTATTATTGATTATGATTCAAAATTTTACAGGTTTTCTGGAATCTTTGTGGAGAGATCGACATGAATAGGACCAGGATTAACCGCGATAATGGCAGCAGTGATCTGAAAAGAAAACAACAGCGAGGTAACCCTGTACATATTTAATATTTAGAAATCTGAAATCATCTTGGTTAATMTTAACAACCAGAGGATTTCTCTTTAAGTTTTTGTTTATAACAACAGTGAGTTAGAATCTGGTTTATTTTCGTAGTAGGGCAGCGTTTAGGGCTTGGTTATCTTCTGCTTCTTACCACGGGTTTATTAWGTTACATTTTAGAGACAAAAGAATATGGCCAATGATGATGTTTTCTCATTATTTCCGKCATCACGTTTGGAGTTGGCATTTGAAGATGAGGGTACGATGACGTTTGGAGTTGGCATTTGAAGATGATGGTGGGATGATGTTTGGAGTTACTGATTTGGCATTTTGTCGCCCTTCAGGTAGGCGCATACATTCTACCACTCATGCCATCTTTGCTTGCATTCAAAAACTTTGCTTGCATTCAAAAACAGTTCCCTAAAAGCTATATTAAGCTATAACAGTTCCCTAAAAGCTATATTAAGCTATAATACCTAAACTTTAAGTTAGGTAGTGAAAAGTCCATCTAATGTTGGAAATGGACTTTAAATGTAGAGGAATTATAGCTCAATAAAAATCTAGTCTTATTATTATTATTGTTGTTGAACTATTTTCAACAAACATCTAAGAATCTGGTATAGTTTTTAATTGTAATTTTTAATTTGTATAGATTTTAATTGTAATTGTTACCGGTTGATGTTATAATGAGACTAGAAATCTTTGGTTTTGAAGTGAAAGCTCTCCTTAACTATATCCCAGTGAGAAGCATAAACTCTAGGAAGGACTGCAAGTTAGTGTTAAAGTTAGTGTTTAGAAGGGCATTTGACTATAAGTGGTTTACCTTATTCCTATATCTTTATTTTTTATTTCCATGGAAAAAGTTTATAATTTTATTATATAAAAAGGGATTACATTCCATAAATGCTGTTACAGCATTTCCAGTAAGGGTTTTACAGTATAGAAAAAAACACGCCTCATGTTTTATCTTAGCTAAAACAAATAGATCCTTCCTAAAGTTCTTCAGTATGCCCCAAAAACAAGAGTTCTCAAAAAATTTAAATGTCTTAGAAGCCCCATAGTTCTGGTCTCACCCTATGATTGTCCATTTACATCCTCTACCTTTCATCTCAAAGTTTCGAAACAGGCTATAAGCCTTATATTAAACATAGAAACATTAAGTACAGTCATCCAAAAAAATATCAGCATCTATCACTGACTCCTAACTAGATCTTCAATCATATTTTATAAACAAGGAGTGCGCTTTGATTCCTAGAAGAGCCCATTCATCTCTTCAATCAACACCCATTGCTCAGTGGTCAATTGCAGTCCTTCTTTATACAGCTCATTGGCTATCTTGTTTCTTTCTCTGTAAACATGCTGGCAAGATACATATGTGAAAATATATCATATTTAGAGCATTAATTTCATCTAATATTGGTTGGAGAAGAAAGTTGTCCATCTAATATTCCCCAGTTAGCCATTTGATCACCAACATTGAGTCACCAAAGACTTGAAGAGGAGAGGTCCTCTTTTCTGCAGCTAAAATCAAGGCCAACTTTAGCACCATTATCTCAGGAAAATTGTTTGTTCCATGTCCCAAGCCAGCCCTAAACTTCACAGTATGAGACTTAGATATATAAATAATTCCACCTGCACCACATACCAAAGGATTCACTTGTGTTGTCCCATCAAAGTATAACCAACTCCCAGATCTATTTATGACTTCCTCAATATACTGTCTTGGAGCCTTCACAATTTTTTTCCGAGGAAAACTTTTGAAGATATTGAAGCTTTGAGTAGCTGATAGAAAAGGCGTGATGAACCTTTTTTCGAATATGGCATAATTCTTGGCTAACCAAATACCCAAAAGAACAATGACCGGTAGAGCTTTTACACCATCCGTATCTTGATTCGTAATAACCACATTTTAGGAAAAGATGGTGAACAGATTCATCACAACAAAAGCACAAGGGATGTCTGCTAGGCTCATTTCTCCTCTTCTGTAGATTATCCCAGGTCAACACTTTGTTATATAGGGCTAGCCATAGAAAAATTTTCCCTTTTATAGGGAACTTCAACTTGCACATCAACTTCCATCACCACTTTGGCTCAACTTCAGTGGAACAAATGGTTTTGTATCTTAGTTTTGGTGTATATTGACCTTGTCCAGGATTCTTTGAGGAGATGTGAGCCTGGCAGACATCTCTTGTGCATTTACTGTGATGAATCTGTTCCACTTTGTTATATAGGGCTAGCTATAGAAAGATTTTCCCTTTTAGAGGGCACTTCAAAGTTGCATTACAACTTCCACCACCACTTTGGCTCAACTTCGGTGGAACAAGCTGTTTTGTATCCTAGTTTTGGTTTATATTGAACTCGTCCAGGATTCTTTGACCAAAATAATTCATCAGCTGCCTCTCTTATTCGCGCACGACTTGCTTTTTTAAGCTTCTAATATACACACCCTAGGTGATTGTCTCATCACCAACCAACCCTAGTTACTTGGCTGTCCTCCATTCCTAACTCCAGATTGAGGTAAGAATTGGGTTAGCAACTAGATAAAGATAGAAGATACCTCTCCCTCTCAGGGTCAAAAGGACATTTTCTGGAAGTCTGTACCCTTCACCACAACCTACCCAAGGGTATTCCCCCACTCTGACATTGTGTCCATTCACCACTTTCCAGACAAGCCACCTGCCAATAAGTGGGAAGGCTGAAATAGTAGCCTTCCAAATAAGAGAACCATTCTTATGCTTTTTTACTGGATTGCCAATTCACTCCTCCACTGACGTCGGGTTTATGTATTTCTGAACAATTATCGCGTTTCCTCCCATTCTGATTCTTTTGAAGCTTCTTGCCTGTTTAGTCTCATTCAGTGCCCTACATAACCCTTCTGCCACAACAAGGAAGAGCAGGGCTGACAGGGGGCACCCCTGTCTTGACTCTCAACACTCTTCCTGGTTTGAAAAAACATGTAGCAGTACTATTGATTAAAATAGCAAAGGAAACAGAAGAAATGCAACTCATAACCCAATTGGCAAAAGGCAAGCAGAATCCAACATGAATCGGCATCAACCTAAGGTACAACCATCTAATTTTATCATATGCCTTTGAAAAATCAATTTTTACAACCATGGATGGCATCCTTTTAGATTTTAAAGAATGAAGAACCTCCCATGCCACCCTGATAGCCTCGTGGATTTGTGTTCTAGATAAGAACTCAAATTATTCTTGAGGATAGTATCAGACAAAAGGGCCTTAACTTTCTAGCAATGATTTTAGCAATTATTTTATAAATACAGTTACATAGGGAAATGGGTCTAAATTCTTCAAAGGAACTTGGATTTGCAGATTTTGGTATCAAAGCTTTAAAGTTTGAGTTAAAAGCTCCAAGTATTTTTCCATTAACTCTGGATTCCTCAATAACTTTAATCAATCCATCCTCTATCAAATCACAAAAACCCAAAAAGAATTCTGCAGGCCAACCATTTGGTCGTGGACTTTTATTTTTTTGAAAGCTGTGCAATACTACTTGAAGATCTTCCTTAGCCACCTCTTCCATCAGAGACTCATTGGACATGTCATTTACAAAGCTGGGGAAGAAGATTGTCATCTTTACCACTTCAATTACAGTAGCTTTACTGTCTTCCTTATAAACATCCCCAAAATGTTCCAATTCCAACTTCCCTAAATCTTCAAAGTTGTTCGCCTCTTCTCCCTCCCATTCTGCATCCTCCAAATGGTATTGAAATTTCTTCTATGGTTTGCATAATGGTGAGTTTTTTTTGTATTTTCATTTCCATAGGCCAACCAAAGAGTCCTTCTCCCAAGTCTCCACTCAGCGGATTCAAGAAGCTTTCTCATTTGAAGTTCCAAAATATTGACAACCTCCTTATTTTTCTCACTTTCAGAACCCACCATCTCATCCTCATAATATTGTTTGAGTTGGGATTCCATATCCATTAGCTCCTTCTCATCTTTATTCCTCTTTTCAATAGCCCATCTGGTAGCCACTTTCTTAATTAGCATGAGATTGTCTGCAAACTGTATAGCAATAGAAGATTGCCTAGTTTTTCTGAATGGAATCCAAGTTCTTTTAATTAAAGAGACAAAGTCCTGATCCTTGAGCCATTTAGGATTATACTTGAATGGACTAGATCGCTTGGGACCACCTTTTTGTAAATTTAAATAGAATAGGGTTGTGGTCAGAGTCCCTCCTTGAACCAACCCATTTCCCAATCAACAGTTGATCATTTGTGAATTGTTCTAAGATTAAAAACCTGCCCACTATTTTCGAAATCCTCCCCTCTCCTCCCCTACTCTCTTATCCCTCCATGTAGGGCTCAGTTTAATAGTAGCAACATCAATCTCACATCCTCAAAACCTCTAATGAAGAAATCAGTTAAAGGGTTAAGCTTAGCAAGTGTCCCCTAGATCTCAGTGCAACCTAAGGAGAAGTTTAAGTCACCCGTTAGAATAACCCTATTTTGGTTCAACACTCCCATACCAAACACCTTCGTCCAATATTCTTCTATCTCAAGATAAGGCCCATAGATGTTTAGGGCTGTCAAATCCATCCCTATCTCCTAGGAAAAAAAAACACTTCCCAAACCCGAGAAGAAAGCCAATGAACCAGTACAATGAAAACCCTTTTACCCTTTGATTTCCACCCTGTCACCAACCTGATAGACTTACCCCTAGCATCCAAACAAATAAAATCCAATGCCCCCATTAGCTTTTCCAAATCATGAATCACTTTTTTCCCTTAACACATAGTCTCTTGTAATAGAATGATGTTAGGATTATACACTCATATAAGTCTCTTCAAGGCCAATATTTTTGTGGGATGGCCTAACCCTATATAGCATTTATAGTTAGACAAATCATGAGGGAAGGGGCTCGAGTTGTAAATTCTCTAAGAACCCCTTCTAACAATGACTTCTTTCCTTCCACAACCTCAATGGTTGTTCTTTCTTGGGCTAAGGAGAGGTTTGACCTTTTGCCCCCACCCAAACCTTTTCCCCCTTTACTTGGATTGGGTCCAAGGCCTCCTTCATATTCCCCACACTCTGCACATGAACCTTAGAATGAAGATTATAAGGTCCTTTTGACAACATCCCCTCATTTTCATCCAAAGCTAATGAATGTTTTGGAGTACAATAACCAGATATATCATGGTTTGGAATCGTGTCCGTGGGACCCTACTCAACATCTAGTAGGGCTCCTTAAGAAAGATCTATTGACCCCCAAGGAACTTTCAAATAAGAACCCTCCAACCCTTTAATGTAGTTCCCATGCAATCCAATGGAACCACCCACCCATGCATTCCACCCAAAGAACAAAAATTTTGCTTAGACCATGTCAATGAAGGAAGGTTTTTTAATGACTTACTGAGACATAACTATGCAGAAGACACGAGCCCCATTTGTCTAAACTCTAGTCATTAGCATAGGCACATCATGTTTTAACCATTAAATTTTGGGGTATCAAAGATTGAAATTAATTAGTAGTAGATTAAATTTAGGGGCCTCGATGATTTTCCATAGATTGTACATGGAGAGCGAAATTTTAATTCATCATTRTGTCTTTAATATAATAACTTTTTTTTTAAGAACATAATTGTTGAAAAAGTGGTACAAGTYGTGATACATTATTTTAAATTGTCTATATGCTGGCAAGTTGGCCAGATGGGCCCACTGTTAGAGTTTGCAGCAGAGTGAGTGATTCTTCAAGATTGCCTTGTGTAGGCTGACTTGAGACTTGGAGAAGAGCCTTATTTCAGACAAGGCAAAAAGTCTTGTGAGCTTTGTATAAGCAAAAGCCAAGACAAGAGTATACTGCTGATCGGTCTTATTTGTGACAAGACTAAGTGACCTCATGTGTTGAGGTATTGCCTTATGCAGGCAAAAGTGGGGTGTGAGGTTCTCCTAGGCCATACAATTGACCATGAGTGGAGAACCATATGGTCACATCCTTAGACAAATGATCATTCTTATACGTGAGATGCAAATCATGTATATGTGATGAGCTAGTATGATGGCACGTGAGACCATGGCTGCCATGAAAGACTTGTGATTGCTGGAAGAAAGAAGAAGAGTCGAGCCTGTAGAAAAGTCGAGTTGCAAAGATGAGCTGCAAGTCGAGTCATGCAAAGATGAGTTGTCAAAGAGTTGAGTTGTCAAGTTTGAGTTGTTAAAATTAATGCAGCTGCAAGAGCCATTCTCCAGGAGGATGGCAAAGACCCTAGTTGTGATCCAGGGCCCCCAGTACACTCCTGGGGTTCTTGGTCTGGGACCAAGCAGTTAGAGCCATGACCCAAGACCCTAGTTGGCCCCCCAGTGTATTTCTGGGGTTCTTGGTCAGGGACCAAGCAGTTTGATGATATAAGTCCTTAAATGTGTTCTGGACCAAGCAGTTTGATGATATAAGTCCCTAGATGTGTTCTAGGGCCCTTGGATGTGTTCCAAGGAATCCTTGTTTAGCACTTGTATTGATCCTTGGTTGTGTACCTTTGTGGTTAATCCCCTAGATATATTCTAGGGTCCCCAAATGTGTTCTGACGTATCCTGGTCTGGGACCATGCAATTTCTTGGTTTAAGTACCAAGCCGAGATGATGTGTGACTTTCTTCTCTCTCGGGATGGTCCATGTGACCTAGGAGAAGTCAAGAAGAAAGGTGTGATCACGTCATTAGCCTTCCATGTATGCTAGGATGATAAAAGCTTATAAGTTATATCATGAGACTCATGTGGACAAAAAATGCCAGTAAAGAATGACTTCACCTTTTGACTTTGTCGTATTGTTTATTGATAAAAAAAAAAAAAAAAACCCTTTGCTTGAGTTATTACCATCCTCAGTTTATGTTTATGTGTTGGTTCGATTTTCTATTTTGGATCCTACCTCTTCCTAAAGAAAGCTGACCGCCATGTTCATGAAACCCTTATCTTCGATTTAATTATCGTGTTGAGTTTGTCTATTGGTCTTACCNATAAAAAAAAAAAAAAAAACCCTTTGCTTGAGTTATTACCATCCTCAGTTTATGTTTATGTGTTGGTTCGATTTTCTATTTTGGATCCTACCTCTTCCTAAAGAAAGCTGACCACCATGTTCATGAAACCCTTATCTTCGATTTAATTATCGTGTTGAGTTTGTCTATTGGTCTTACCACTTGACGTCTTAGTTAGTTTGTTATTTTAGGGGTTAACCTAACCCTAAATCTATGTTAAAGTTTTTGAAATATTGTAACTACAAAGAGTATTCTATTTATTATTGAGTTACTATTCATCAGATCAATCCCCTTTTGTGAATTGATCATGTCGGGCTTTGTACTTGACCAAATCCGCTTTTGTGGATTAGTCAAACCCTAATTATATTATGCAAATTAAGAAGTCGGCCCCCATGCCTAATTAAAGTGGTTTTAACCACTAAGAAGAAGAAACCGACTATGCCCAGTGAAGAGACACCTTTCCAACACCTGCTAGCTAGTATAAATAAAGGAGGTTAGTGCCTCATTATCTCACTCACTCATTCACTCATCAGGTGCGCAAGTTTGGTAGTTGCAGTTGGGAGAAGAAGGAAGAGAGAGTCGCATTGGTCAGTGTTGGATATTCTCTAGTGTTTTAGTTTATTGTCTTGTTATTGTATTGGCTATCTATATTAAGGAAGTTTTTGCTAGGTTTTCTCCCCCATGAGGGTTTCCCAGGATAAATGTTGTGTATCTTGTGATTGTGTTTCTCTTAGTGATCCTACCTATGCTATTTTTATCTAGTAAATTAAAAAGAAACGTAATAATAGCTCAAAACTTAACAAAATATCAAAGCTTAAGCTGAAGAGAGCACCTTTCACTGGATAAGCAAAAACTTCATTGTTGCCGTACAAGAAAATTAAGGTTTTCTATTGAAGAAGAATTTCATCCTAAAACTCCTCAAGGAAGTGCGCCCTAGCCTAGCGAACTCTTTGGTAGCCTCAACGCACTTTTCTAGTGGACACAACTCCCGGAAAGTGAAACCCTAGTTTTCACTAGTACCAAAAAACCAGAACCAGTACGAGAAGTACCAGTCCAAATTTTCGCAGGCCCAGTTTGAAGGGGCAAAATTTGGATTTTCTGAAATCCGACTGCACCAGGCGCCTCAACCAAGCGCACCTCCTGGTAAGTTCAGATTTAAATTCTGAGCATTTTCAATTTTTGGTCATTTTCCCAGCTCCAGGTCAAGACATCTGCAAGCACTAAGCTTGTTGACAAGCTAGAAGGCGTGGATAACGTCCGTGCCTAGAAGTATAGTATCGCATTCATTCTTGAAGAGAATGACCTAACAAGATTCATTAAAGAAGATGTACCATAACCTACCGATGCTACAACCAAAGCAAAACACCAAAAGAACATGGTTAGGGCCAAACGAATCATTGTAGACTCTATTAAAGATCACTTGATCCCTCAAGTGGCTTCAAAGAAAACTCCAAAAGAAATGTTTGATGCCCTAACCAGAATGTATGAAGGAAAGAACATCAACCGAAAGATGAATCTAAGAACTCAACTCAAAAGTACAAGGATGYAGAAAGGAGAAACAATTCATGAATATTTCTCTAGAATATCACAATTCAAGGAACAACTAGAAGCAGTTGGAGATACTCTGGATGAAGATGAACTCATAATGACAACTCTTAATGGTCTTACAAGACCTTGGGATGCGTTCATCCAAACCATTTGTGCCAAAAAGGAGGAACTACATTTTGACAGTCTGTGGGAAGAATGTATTCAAGAAGAAGCGAGAGTAGTTAATCGAGAAGCAGTGCTATCAAGAGATGAAGATCAAGCCCTAGCTACTCATACTAAAGGAGGAAGGAAGAGGTTTCACTTTCAGAAGGAAACTTATCAACATAAGGAATCTCACTCCCCAAGGAGATTCAACAACTCTCATAAAGAATCTCACCCTCCAAGGAAATTCCAGAAGTTTCAAAAAGCTTAAAGAAGAGAAAGAGATTTCTCCTCTTATCAATGCTACCATTGTGATAAGATGGGACATACTAAAGATTGTCTAGCTAAGAGAGAAGAATACAAGAAGAGAAACAAAATGCACCATGCCCATACAGTTGAAGATGAAGAGCCACCCACAAAGATGATAAAAGAATAGATTGAAGACTATGTCTTAATCTCTGCCCTCTCAGGATCAGTGTCACCTGGTGAGGATACTTGGCTCATAGATAGTGGTGTTTCCAAGCACATGACAGGTCAAAGAGAAATTCTCTCTAGCCTTATAGAAAAGAACTTTCCCCAGAAAGTTACTCTTAGAGATGATTACCAGTACCCTATCAAAGGAGTAGGAGAGTCCAATTACAAACTTGATTCAGGGACCCCAATGAAGATGAAGGATGTACTATATGTACCAAGTTTGACAAAGAACTTACCTTCTATCTCAGCTTTAGATAAGAAAGGCTTCATAGTTGCTTTTATAGATGGAGAAGTTCTTATGTGGCCTAAAGGGAAAACCATAGAAGATGTAATTGTTATTGGAACAAAAGAAGGTGGCTTGTATAAGCTAAAAGGCCACTCAGAAGCAGCCTTGACTCATTCTGTTATCACTCCAGGAAACTCTCCTAGGCTGTAAGTCGGAGATGCCTGGTAACTAACTCTTTTTGGAAATATTTTCTTAATATTTGGTGTGGTTGTTGGATCAAGATGAATATCTAGGGACTGGACTGAGTTTTCAAGACTGTCTAGGAATACAAAATCTCACAAGGCCTTCTAGCAATGCAGTCAGACAAGGTTTGATTAAATCGGGAAGAAAACAACTATTGAACCAGATTATACTTCATACCAACAAGAACAATGGGTTTAATAACCAAGAAATAACTTATGATTATCAGCTAAAGCAATCAATCAGTGAGATGACAGTCACTGCAAATTGAATGAGCATCAACAAAGAACATTCACTCATAAGCTATCAGAGAATAGAAGAGA
>JASDQU010334562.1:0-12702 GCA_032191745.1 Picea mariana
ATCCCAAAAAAAAATTTGCTGCAAAGGATTCAGCCACAAAAGACTCAGTTGCAAAATACTATGTTGTAAAGGGTACTGTAGAAAAAGGGAAGCAGAAAGAAGAACCTCAAAAGAAATTATTGGAAGAAAGGAAAGAAGCGGTCACCAAAGAGGTAGAGAAGACTTCATCCTCTTTTAATTTTGAAAGTGAGATGGCTAAGATCAAAATTTATGTACCATTTAATGAATTAATCAAGAATAGCAAGTACAGAAATTAGATCATCAGGATTCTTAAGATGGGGCAAACCTTTGATACCCTAAACATACAAGGTGATCACCCAACCATCTTATTTGGACCGAGAGGAAGAAATCCATGAAAATGAAGAAGTGCCTCCTTTCTATGTCAGTTTGAAAATCCATGACATGACTCTGCACAATGCTATGTTGGATTCGGGATCATCTCACAACCTGATGCCCAAAGTGGTCATGGACCAATTAGGTCTCGATGGCACAAGACCGTATAAATATTTGTTCTCTTTCGATTCAAGAAAGGTGAAATGTCTTGGCCTAATCAAAGATCTGGTGGTGTCTTTGGCACAAATCCCTGCAAAGAATATGGTTATGGATGTAGTGGTCGTTGATATCCCTCCAAAATTTGGTATGTTGTTGTCTAGGTCATGGGATACAAAATTAAAAGGAACCCTCCAGATGGACATTTCATATGCCATTATTCATGTCTTTGGTCAAGACAGAATATTGTACAGAGAGGTTTTTCTTAAATACATGGTTAGCAACAAATCGTAGCCTAGCAATCATCCTATCTATTCAGTGGAAATTGAATTGGGGTCTTCTATTTTCTTCAATGACCTGTGCTCCGAAGAAGAGGAAACATAAATCATTATGGCTAACAAAGACAAGCCCGACTAGCAGATATAGGAGTTTTCAAAGCAGTAAGATGATGCGGAGGATCATATATGGAAAATAAATTTCGATGGAGCTGCATGTAGAGAAGGAGATGGAACTAGCGTATGGATCTGGTGTATGGATCGATCATCCCAAAGGAGACTCCAAATTATGTTCTTATAAGATTGTGTTTGAATGTACGAATAACATGGCTGAATATGAAGCATTAATATTGGGTTTGAAAGTCTTGGAAGAAATGGGTGCCAAAATAATTGTTGTACATGGAGACTCTGAGCTAATTATAAATCAAATCAAAGGTGTATACCAAGAAAAACACCCCAGACTAAGGGCTTATATAAATATGGTACTAGACCTCCTTAAGAAGTTTCCATAATGTAATGTTTTAGCAATTCCAAGAGAACAGATTCGGTTGTTGATGCCTTGGCTACTTCAACAACAGTTTTCAAAGTTCCAATTTTCCCTGAAAAAAGCTACAAGGTTGAGGTTAAGTACAGGCCAGCAGTACCAGATAATATGAAGCACTAGCAAGTTTTTGAGGATGACAAATAGATATAAATCTTTTTCAAGATGGAGAATGAGTTCAAGAATATAAACATTGATGATGAATGTTGTGAAGATGAGGTGGATGTAGTTGCTTTCATAAAGGAAGGGTATTTTGACAATGAGATTGCAGACAAAGATATCAATCAGCTAAAGAGAAACATCATTCCCAAAGGTCTAGTCCCCTTGGAGAAAAATTTTGATAATAATGATGTGGCCAGAATTCCAAAGATTACAGTAAATGAAGGGGATGTGGAAGATTGCAATATTGGGACTCCAGAAGATCCAAAAATCATCAAGATGTCCAAAAGGCTCATCCCTGAAGTCAAGGAAAGGTATGTCGAATTAATGAAAGAGTTCCTTGGTGTTTTTCCTTGGATTTATGATTAGATGAGAGTTTATGATACCGGTATAATCCAGCATGTTATCCCAATAAAGGAAGATCACAAACCATTCAAACAGAAATTGAGAAGGATAAATCCTTTACTGCTACCTTTGATAGAGAAAGAAGTGAAGAAACTATTTGAAGCCAAAATCATGGTGTCCCTAAGGTTTTCCAAATGGGTGGAAAATCTGGTGCCAGTTAGAAAAAAGAGTGGAGAAATTAGGTTGTGTGTGGATTTCAAGAACCTGAATAAGGTATCTCTTAAGGACAACTACCCATTGCCCAAAATGGATCATATTTTACATAAGGTGGTGGGCTCTTAGAAGATGTCAATGTTAGATGGTTTCTTTGGATACAATTAGATTATGGTGCACCCTGACGACCAGGAGAAGACAATGTTTACCACACCATGGGGAACATTCATGTATACCAAAATTTCGTTTGGGCTTCTGAATGCAGGGGAAAAGTTTCAAAGAGCTATGGACATAGCTTTTGCTGATGAAAAAGACAAATTCATTGTTATATACCTGGATGACATCACTATGTATTCTACCTCATATGAGGAACACCTCAAACATCTTAGAAGGGCATTTCAAAAATGCAGAAAATTTGGGACCTCATTAAATCCTAAGAATTCAAATTTTCCCATGGAAGAAGGAAAGCTATTAGGACACATTATTTCAAAAGAAGGGATAAAGGTAGATCCCATTAGAGTTGAGGGAATCCTAAAAATTGGCATACCCAGAAGTAAAAAGGAAGTACAATATGTTATCACTCCAGGAAACTCTCCTAGGCTGTAAGTCGGAGATGCCTGGTAACTAACTATTTTTGGGAAATGTTTTCTTAATAATTGATGTGGTTTGTGGATCAAGATGAATATCTAGGGGCTGGACTATGTTTTCAAGACTGTCTAGAAATACAAAATCTCACAAGGCCTTCTAGCCATGCAGTCATACAAGGTTTGATTAAATGGGGAAGAAAACAGTTATTACACCAGATTATACTTCATACCAACAAGTACAATGGGTTTAATAACCAATGAAATGACTTATGATTATCAACTAAAACAATAAGCCAGTGAGATGACAGTGATTTCAGATTGAATGAGCATCAACAAAGAACTCTCACTCATAAGATATCAGAGAACAGAGGAGAAAAATCTGACAAAACAACTGAAGGAAGCTTGCAATTTTTTATATAATAAGAATAGGTCTTTTGATTACAGTAGCAGCATGTAGAACCCAAAAATGAACCCTTATCTTAGTCTTCAGAATGTAGCTTTATAGCTTTTACAAGATGTTCTCAAACCCTAAAAATGTGGATCAGATCAGCTAAAAATAGTAAGTCAAAATCTGATTGCAAAAGATGAGGGATGATTCCCAAAATGAGGTCAATCCCAGATTTCTCTCTTGTTGATTGCTGATGTAGTGCTGGATAACCTCCCAAGGCTGGATGTTGACTCTCCAAGAGAGACAAATTTGAATTTGATGAGCTGTTCTATTCATTCCTAATACTCTGCCTTCAAAAATGACCAAAACTTAACCAAAGATTCCTCCTTTGACTTGTCTTTCCCAAAATAGCCTTTGGATTTGATGGAATAATCCACCACCTGTCTAGTCCAAAAGGTTTCATTTGCTTTTAATTCGAAAATTCCAGATCTGGGCGAAAATTGTAACATTCTGGCCGTTACAAGCTTTCCACAATGCATAGCCTATAAAAAACGCTCCTGCGTTGTTGAAATTCGCCACTTTCAACAGGTAACGGGTCATAAAATATCGATTTGCGTTGTTGAAAGCGGGCAGATTTTAAAAATCGAATTTCTCGGTCATATAAAATCCATTTTTCATGTATGAATAGTCGATCGACATCTAGAGAATATAATATATCCAATGGTATTTTCATATCTTCATTTGGAGCTCAGGAAGGGATTGAAAAGTTCCCTGCAAGTTTAAGTATCATTCTTTCCATTTGCAATTTAAAACCCCAAACGGTTCTGCACACCAAAACACTATGATATGCTATTGGGCCGAGGTGTGGCACTATTGAAAGCACTCAGGAGTTGGCTCTATTTTCTTTAANGATTTGATGGAATAATCCACCACCTGTCTAGTCCAAAAGGTTTCATTTGCTTTTAATTCGAAAATTCCATATCTGGGCGAAAATTGTAACATTCTAGCCGTTATAGGCTTTCCACAGTGCATAGCCCGTAAAAAACGCTCCTGCGCTGTTGAAAGTTGCCACTTTCAACAGCTAACGGGTCATAAAATATCGATTTGTGTTGTTGAAAGCGGGCAGATTTTAAAAATCGAATTTCTCGGTCATAGAAAATCCATTTTTCATGTATGAATAGTCGATCGACATCTAGAGAATATAAGCTATCCAATGGTATTTTCAGATCTTCATTTGGATATCTGGAAGGGATTGAAAAGTACCCTGCAATTTTAAGTATCATTCTTTCCATTTGCAATTTAAAACCCCAAACGGTTCTGCACACCAAAACACTATGATATGCTATTGGGCCGAGGTGTGGCACTATTGAAAGCACTCGAGAGTTGGCTTTGTTTTCTTTAATTCAAAAGCACCCCTGCCTCTGTAATATATCTTTGGATCATAACCCAATAAAGAAAGATGGACAGTGTCACTTTCACATGCCAAGCCCGGCTCCACTAGATCCATAAGTCTGTTGATTCCAGCATAAGCCAGAACATCCAGAATAGGGTTATGTGCAACTTGCAGAGGAATCCCAAAGATGGTATTCCAACATCTCCCAGCCCTGTAGTCTTATCAAATCCACATTCCTGTATGTCCTCAAAGGGTAGCAGACCACCTGGTGATCCAAGAGATTCCAATAGATCCGTTGGCCTGGGTATGCAGACATCATCCCCTGGCTTCACTACAGGGCCTTCCTGCTCCCTTAAATATGTGTTTAATAAACAACAACCATTAAACAAGAGAACAGAGCATTTATAAAATATAGTTGATATCTGATCACGATAAGGATATAATGCCTCCAGAGGGTCGACGATTTTGTTCTCTATGTGTAGTGAAGCCAACAAGTTAACAACCGTCAAATCAGCCTCTAATGGATGCTCCGTGATAAAATTTTCTAAATCCCCTGGCAAACGCAATCTTCCAGGTACTGGCATCTGTGATCTCAGGAAAATGAACATGACCACGCAAAACAGAAACAGCTATGAAGAAACACGTTATTGCTTTGGTTGAATGCATGGCTGATTAATGGCTTGATTCGTGGCTGAATTTGAGGTTTAACCTGGAAATTGATTTGGTGCATTGTGGACTTGACATTTTGTGCGTGCAAGAACAAGAGGATTTTAAATTTGAATTTTGACAGCAATTTCTCAACCAACTACAATGATGACCAAGCAATGTTTTCACCAGCGCACGATCCCGCACAAAAATGCTCCTTAGTTGTTGAAAGCTTTCACTTTCCTTAGCGCGCCACCATGTGAGAACTTATCCTTAGTTGTTGGAAGTCTTCGCTTTCACCAGCGCATGACCCTGTGGAAGACCCCCGTTAGTTGCGGAAAGTTTTCACTTTCCTCAGCGCATGACCTTTTAAGAACTGCTCCATAGCTGTGGAAAGCATGCACTTTCAAGAGCGCACGACCTGTGAAACTGATTGTTGGACATGTTGAAATTCACCACTTTCAACAGCGCACAGACTTATGAGAAGCGCTCCTTCACTGCTGAAAGTTGCCACTTTCCACATCTAACACTCAACTTTTGGAGACATGTTAGTTGTTGAAAGTGAATTATGAAAATTTTGAAAAGAAGACTTTATGGATAATATTATTTCTAAGACAAAAACCAAAACCTAAGTTTTGCAGCTAAAAAGACTCAAAAATGAATTGAGGCAACTACCAATCGCCATGCTATCCACCACAAAACTCGACTAAAAGGACGGTTTTATTTTGGGAGATAACACAATATTTCCTGGGCAAAGTGAACTTTCATCCCTAATTTGGCTAAAATCATAAAACACATTACCAACATGCTCAAGAAGGGAAATGAAATAAAGTGGATTCCTGAGGCGGGAAATCTTTTGAAGACATCAAGGTGGCATTGACCAAGGCTCCAGTACTGGCCAGTCCTAATTTTGAAAAGGATTTCAAACTGTTCTCCTTCACCTCAGAACACACAATTGCTAGTATTCTACTCCAGAAAGATGACCAAAATTTTGAGAAGCCCATAGCATACTACAGTAAGACATTGAGGGATGCTCGTTCGAAATATGACATCATGAAGAAACAAGCATATACTTTAGTCAAGGCGTTGAAATAGTTCAGAGTGTACACCCTACATTCCCATGCTATTTCTTATGTTCCCAGTAGCTCAGTGAAAGACATCTTAACATAGCCCGATCCTGAAGGAAAGATGGGTAAATGGATAGAAGTTCTATTAGAATATGACCTGGAGATTAAACCCACCAATTTGATCAAAGGACAGAGGCTTGCTAAGTTGATGGCACAAACAAACTGTGAAGTCTTTGGGAATAAAATTCATTGTAGACATGTCAGACATGACGGCAGAAGAAGAAAAGGCGACTCCACAAATATCCCAGAAATTTCTTGACTCTACATGGTATGTAGATATCATCTTTGTGTTGAAAAACTTGCAGGATCCTCCTGAATTTAGTAAACCAAAGGCCAAATTTTTCAAATTGAAGGCAGCAAAATTTTGTATAGTGAACGAATTTCTATATTGGAAAGATCCAGGAGGGATTTTATTGAGTTGTTTGATCGAAGAAGAAGCAGAGAAAACCATCAGAGAGTTCCATAAAGATGATTGTGGAGGTCATCATTATTGGAAGACAACTGTGCATAAAATTCTGAGAGTTGGATTTTATTGGCCTAGCATTTTTCTCGATTTTTATAAAGAGGTTTCCAAGTTTCATGAATGTCAAATATTCGATGGGAAAGGAAAATTGCAGTCTCTGCCTTTGAAACCCATTTCAATGGAAGCTCCTTTCAGACAGTGGGGCCTTGATTTTATAGGGGAAATACATCCACAATCCTCAGCTCAACATAAATGGATCCTGACAGCAACATATTATTTCACTATGTGGATTGAGGCAGTTCCCATCGGGCAAGTGACAGATGATGTTATCATTCGATTCTTAGAAGACAACATTCTATCCAAATTCGGATGCCCAATCAAGATTATAACAGACAATGCAACAAATTTCAAATCCAAGGAAATAGAAAAAATCTGCAGTGATTGCAAGATCACCCTTGGTCATTCTACATCATACTACCCTCAAGGGAATGGATTGGTTGAGTCTTCGAATAAAAGCTTAGTCAGAATCATCAAAAAAAATGTTGCAAGAGAATAAAAAGGCATGGCACAAAAATCTCATCCATGCATTGTGCGCTGACAGAATATCCCCAAAGAGATCCATTGGCACATCCTCATTCTAGATCGTCTATGGCACTGAAGCAATTTTTCCTACTACATTGGGGTTGCCGATAATGAGATTGTTGTAGGAGAAAGACACTGAGATAGACGTCGCACGAAGAAGGGTGGATGAACTCATCAGTGTATAGCAGACCAGAGAAAAGGCTTTCCATAATGCCTAGTTGTGCCAAGACAAGATCAAAGAGGCTTTCGACAGACATACCAAGGTGGATGACTTCGAACCAGGAGACTAGGTACTAAAATGGGATGCCAAAAATGAAAATAAGGGAAAATATGGGAAATTTGATCACCTATGGCTGGGCCCGTTCAAAATTGCAGCATACAGTGGGATCAATGCCTACTTGTTACAAGAGAGTAATGGAGAGCTCGTTGGAGGAGGGGCTATGAATGGAAGGTTCCTCAATTATTATATCATTTAAACATCATCACCCCTTCCATTCATTGTACATAATCGTTTTGTGTTTTTCTTTTCGCATGAAGAAGTTGGAATACAAGCAACATAGTTGAAGCCTAAGGTGAAGGCCCTGAGCTATGATGGGTCGATTTTGAGTTTTTGAATAAAGACCAGTAGATTCAGATTGCACAAATAAACCACAACCCAATGGGTAGGCACTTAGTCTACAGTTCTTTGCTACCTCGTAGGGAGGATAGCATCCCCAGTTGGAGCCTATGTTATCACCATAACAATTTTCAAATAGGATCCAAGTCTCAGAAATTTATCGAAGAGTTACATCGCTATGGAAGCATGATAGTTTGGAGATAAGGTCACATATGGAGGCATATTGATAAATATAGTAGAGGCACGAAAGGTGGGGCCTGGTGGACCACAGATCTTGAAGCGGCCCATATCAACGACAAAGACCCATATCAGGTGGTGAAATAGAGCAGGGTTTAATTATGTGAGAGTGGGTCGGGGAACATACCATGGTTTTGTTTCGTGGATGCGTGGAGCCACTAGAGGTACATCGGGGCGAAAAGCGGTCTAGCCAAAACCATTATTTCCAAACACTGATATCGAAAGTTGATAAGACCCTTCAGACCGTAGATCTTGGAGCGGCCCAGATCGACGACCAAGACACATATCGAGCATTGAAGTAGCGCGAAGGATAATTTTTCAAAGGTGGGATGGGGAAATTACCATGATTTCATTTCTTGGACACGTGGCGCCATCTGAGGCACATCGGGGCGAAAAGTGGTCTACTCAAAATTGTTTTCTCCCATCCCCGATATCGAAAAATGCATATAAAAGGAGGGTCTTGGGTCATTATTCTATAATATTTCAAAGCACTCAAATGTTTGAAAAGTGGTACAAACCCCCCATTAGAAATTAAATCTCAACTGTGAACCAGTTTCGCACATTCTCCACCGAGTTACAGGTATTTTTCATCATGGCCACCAACCCTGTCATTTTATCCGTGAAAGAGAAAGACTCTGCCTCTAAAGAAGAAGCCC
The DNA here is from genome assembly GCA_032191745.1 of Picea mariana. NCBI lineage: Eukaryota > Viridiplantae > Streptophyta > Pinopsida > Pinales > Pinaceae > Picea > Picea mariana. The sequence goes on from JASDQU010334562.1 coordinate 8,717, forward strand.
TGATCGACAGGGCTTCCGATGTATTTGACACAGAAATCACAATTTCACCCATTTCCACATCCAGATCCAATTTTCTAGACAATGTTGGAAAACATATACCCTTCCTTGAAGCGACCCAAGCTTCCATTACCCCTTACATCATAGAAATCGTTTTCCCTTTCTCACAGTTCATAAGCTGGTGATCCGGATTTTATGAGCAGAATGAAATGAATACAGATTATTAACGGGTGCTTAACACAAAATAACAGAGATAAAGTAAAACTGGTTTTCTATTCAATAACGAAATAAGCTAAAACTGTAAAATGTAGAGGAAACAAGCTTGTTGGAATGGTGTCGGCTTATCTCTGAGAAGAGATGTGATGGCAGCACGCATTTGCAAGAAGAAAGTTACAATGAGGCTATGAAGGCCTTTTTACAATAATCAATAATACCAAAAAACCTAGACATCTAAAAACCTAACCCTAGGAGATGAAGCGCCAAAATTCATGTGGGCCCCGTTTGGGTAAGTTAGTACATCAACTTCCTGGGATTGTAGCTTTTGCATACAATCTATGTTTTAGGCGTGTGATAGCTCGTTGGAAAGGTATCATAGAGTAGATTCATTTTGGGGGCTTGATCATGCCTTCAACTATCATTGAGGATGTTGATCCTAAAAATCCTTCATTTAGGCCCTCAAAATGGCCTTGGAAGTTAAAACTACTAAAAATAGTAAATTGCCAAAATTGTCAGAAAACTGTTTTGAGATAGTTGGAAAAGGTGGGTGGCCGTCGATATCCATCTGGATCAATCCTCCCTCCTTAGGAAGCAATGGTCTCCATTGCGTTGAGGTTCCCCATCAGATGAGGAAATTTCTGCTGAATTTGGCCCCGGGTGAGCCACTTGCCTTGGTGCAGGAGATGCCTTGCTTTGACGACTCGATAAAGATGGATACTTTGTTGTCGAGTGTCCTTGATCTGTCTATCCACAATCTGATCATTGAGTTCCTATTGTATGTAGTCGGGGTTGAACTCTGTTGGTGTCAGTTTTTCTGCTACTTCTGAGGTGTCCAATAATGGTGGGAAATAAGGGCGAAGGAGATCCACGTTGAACATTAGGTGCAGGCCAAGGAAAGGAGGAATATTGAGCTCAAAAGAAATATCCCACATGGCCATGGTGATAGTGTACGGCCCATAACAAAGTGAGTGAAGCTTCCGATGGGGTCATGTAAGGTGATCTTTCTGCAAGTGAAACCAAACTTTTTTTCCCACTTGAAACTTATGTGGCACCCAATGTTGATCATGGCATTGTTTGCACTTGTCATTGGACTTATGTAGGATATCCTGAACCTATTAGTGGATGTGTTGGATCCGCTCAATGAACCGGGTGGATTTTTCAGCTTCAGTTGGAGCAAGAGATGAGTCAGTCGAGGTGACCGCGAGGGGAAGTGCAACATCTATAGGACCCAATGGTTGAAATCTGAACCCCACTTGAAAGGGGTTGTGGTTGGTTGAGCTATACAGGGCTCGGTTGTAGCTATGTTGGACATAGGGAGGGCTCTCATCCCATGTGTGAGGGTTCTTTGAATTATACATGCAAAGGATATGTACAATCATTCAATTTACAACCTCGGTTTGGCCATCTATCTGGGGGTGGAAGGTCGTGGATTTGGTAAGCTTGGTGTCTAGTAGTGACCAGAGGCTCGACCAGAATGTGCTGAGAGATTGAATATCCTGATATGAGACAATGGTTTGTGGGATTCCAAAATGTACCCAGACTCATTCAAAGAAGAGCTTGGCAGTGGCCTATGTTGTGATGCTCTTCTTGCAGGCAACCAGAATCACCATCTTAGAAAAGCGATCAACAACCACAAAAACACAGTCATTTCCCCACTTGATGGACAGGAAGCACGACATGTAGTCCATTGAGATGGATTCCCATGGCCTGTTAGGAGTAGGAAGAGGGGTGTACAGGCCATGTTTCTTGGTGGTCAGTTTGGCAATAACGTAGGCAGTGCAGGACCTGATATACTTGTTGACCTCTTGTCGAAGTTTCGGCCAGTAGAAATGTTTTTGTAGCATTGCCACTGTCTTTTTGACGTCAAAGTGTCCTGCCACCCAAATGTAGTGGGCTTCCCAGATCAGCTTCGCTCGCTCACTTGATGGAACACAAATATGGCCCAGACGACACAACAACCCATCCTGAAGAAGGAAATTATTGACAACTGCATTTGCACCCAACATTTGGTAGGTGGTGGTGAATTCAGTGTCTGCCTCATAGAGTTGGGGCCATCTAGATGTCTCATGGTCGTAAGAGTCTAGCACCGTGGTGAGTGTCGCGACTAGCGTTTTGCTGAGGCAATCAACGACGTGATTGGTGCTTCTTGTTTTATACTTGATGTTGAGGTGGAATTGCTGCAAGTATCTGGACCACTTTTGATGGCGGTCATTCTGCAATTTTCCCTATGTCTACATGAACTACAGTGGCTTATAATTGGTGTGGATTACTGTCTCCTTCCCAAGAATGTAATGTCTTCACTGGTGGCATGCTTACACAATGGAGTACATTTCTTTGTCATAAGTAGGGTACCTACAAACAGTATCTGACATTATCTCACTATGATAGGCCATGGGGTGGTCGTGCTGAGTGAGAACAATGCCCACGGCATATTCTAAAGCATCTCTCTCGATCTTAAAGGGATGTTGTAGGTTTGGTAGTGAACGTATTGGGGTTGAGCACAAGGGTTGCTTCAAATCATCAAATGCTTGTTGTTGGGACCGGCCCCACACAAATTTTTCCTTACCACCACCCCTGTTTATTTGGCTGAGGGCCCATGCAATATGGGAGAATCCTAACACGAACCTGCGGTAGAAATTGGCAAGGCCCAAGAAGCTCTGAAGCTCAGTGAGTGTTGTTGGGGCTGGCTAGTCACGGATAACTTGGATCTTGGCTAGATCCACATGTACACCATTTTGATCAATGATATCGCCCAGGTAATGGACCCTGTCCATGCCGAAGGATAATTTTTCCAAGTTGGTGTATAGCTTGTGTTGTCACATGGTGTGCAGAACCTGTTGAATATGCTGCAAGTGTTCGGCCCAAGTCTTGTTGTAAATTAGAATGTCATCCAGATACACCACTACACAAGTATTGGTGAATGGTAACAAGATATCTTCCATCATCCTCATGAAAGTGGTTGGAGCATTTGTCAAGCCAAAGGGTATGACCAACCATTCAAAAAGGCCTTCCTTTGAATTGAAGGTGGTCTTCCATACATCTATATGTTCTATCGGGACTTGATGGTAGCCAGACTTCAGATCAATCTTACTGAAGTATCTGGCCCCTGTGAGTTGATTAAGGAGGTCATCGATTCGGGGAATCGAGTACCGATTTATGACTGTGATTTTATTCAGAGCCTAGTAATCAATACAGAGTCGCCAGGTTCCATCTTTCTTCTATACCAGCACGATTGGGCTCCTGCAAGGTGATGATATGGGGAAGATGTGCCCATTGTGGAGCAGTTCTTGGATTTTTCGCTTGATCTCCTCATTCTCTAACAAAGAGAGATGATAGACTGACCCATTGGGAAGCGGTGTGTCGGGGGTCAGATCGATGGGGTGCTTGACCTAGCATTGCATAGGTACCCCTGTAGGTGAGGAGAAGATATCTGATTATTCTTCCACGACCTTATTTACTTGCTTCTGCTGTGTGGAGAGGTCAGACGCAGTGACCCTGGATGTGGCTGTGATCTTTCGCTTATTCTGAGAGTGAATCACGAAGAAGACAAACTTCCCCGTTTGAGAGATGACCTTCCTGCATTGCTTAGAAAAGATCAAGGAAATAGCACTAGGTGTCACTGCCTCGGGTATCCTGTACAATTTCCTGTTCAAAGTAATAATAACACTATGAGGCCTAGACTCATCTACAGCATGACGTTTTCATAAATAAGGTTGGACCAAAAGAACATCACAAACTTCGAGAGGAGAAACATCACACAATACCTCATCTTT
>JASDQU010334564.1:0-12702 GCA_032191745.1 Picea mariana
CTTGACTATAAGACTATATTTAGGGTTTCCTATTTACACTAAGGGTGAAGTGATGCTAACACTTAGATTGAAAAAATTAATCTAAAAGCAAGGAGGATGCCCAATCTCATCCTTTCTGTTGTGGTGGGAAATCCCCCTATGGACTAGAAAATAGGGTTATATTATGCATGCAGATATGACCAAAAGAAACCTACTTTCTACCTTCATCCCAAGACCTAATCCCCATTTCTTTTCAGCAAATACATGGTTAGACCAACATACCTTGTTCTGGACGTTCGATGTTGATCATTCTTCATGCTTGATCACTTGTTAGCAGCTCTCCTCCCAAGGCTGACCTGCATACAAAACAAACAACAAACTACACATGCATTTTACCTACAGACTAATGGGTTAGAGATTCAAACATATATCTACTAAACTATGAAGAACTCATATAGTGGGATGGGAAAATCATTTCTTTATTATTAACTTTAATGAATCAAATTACAATGTCAAAATCGACCACCACTCCGCGAATCCTGATCTTGAGCTCCTCTTCAAATGTCCTCCAACTTCTTTTCTTTGTATCTCTTCTTGCACAAGGATGGATAAATGGTTGGGACAATGGGAATGTGCAATTGGGTAGAGTTTCTTTACTCTTATTCTCCTCCAAATGGGACCCCTAACCCTTCTTTTATAGGCTAGAAGAATCTAGGTATTTGGACAAACCCTCGGCCATGCATGGCCGGGAGTTTCAGTTAACTCACCCAAAGCTATGTGTTCCATTGGAAACTTTCCTTTTTTCATGCTTTTATCAGTCCACGCGGGCTGTTTTAGGTTAGCTAGCGTGTACACGCATGCAGTAATGGAGTAGGGCATGTGGGCCCTTATAAAAGAGGTTTTTTAAAGAGTTGTTCAGCAGTGCTTTGGCAAAGAAGGGATCTGAGATGGCTTGATGCCAGGTAAGCATGTATGGTGAAAATTAGGGTTATAACAGATGCCCCCTAATGTGTGAGGTCAGAAGAGCATCTAATGGCCAAAATACATTACCAATCTTTACTGATGTGCCGAACAAGTGAGCCCAGGGACTAGGAACCGGGAGGCATCGTCTGCAAAATAACAAATGTCTCACCGAGGCGGGCATACCCATGCTCAGGATAAAATAGAATCATGGCTACCAATCAAATACACTGTAGATCCATGTCAAATAAATATATAAAGTGTAGCCACGAACAATACACAATGGAGCTACATCTCAAAATCAAAAAGATATACATATAGAGTATCCATCTTCTAGAAGCTGATACGACCTGATGGCTGGAGATGAGATCTTCAGAGCTCGAGCAACAACTTCAAAATATTCAAAACTCAAGGTAGGAGTGTAATATGAGTGCACGACTTCACTACCCATAGGTCTTCGATGACTCGTTGGTCATGGACTAGATAATCTTTATGATCATACTGAAGGCTTCATTGATTTCGAACAAGGACTTGATTGGACATTCAGGATGGTTGGGTATGAGGGCAAGAGACAAATTGCAGAGGGGCCGACTCAGGCTTGGTAGAAACTTCCCTTGGACAACAGCACGACACATGATGAGACTTAGGCAACATGGCATTAATCATAAGTTTATGAAGTAAGAGGCAACACAAACTCTCCATATGTTTGGAAGAATAACCAAATGGAGGAGGACACAACTCTATGTAGCGAGAACAGCTTCCTAAGGTCATATTACATCCCATAGTTTGATGAACAAACAGACAAATGTGCTTTATCCAAGGGCGACTCATTATGTTGCCAATAAAGAAAATACTTTTCCCTTCCTCTTTTTGGGGTATATTTGATTTTTTTGTCTTTTTCAATGATTTTGGAAAAAAGAATAAAGGAATGTTACATTACAATGGAGGAATGAGTGTTACAAACATACAAGTTCAAGGCGCAAGGACAAGACTGATGTTCAGAATAACGATACTCGGGAAAAATCCTCTGGGGGCCAAGGGTGTTAAGATGCAGAGGCAAAGTGCTACAAGGCTTGCATATAAGGTATGCTTTAGATGGTTCAGTTGGGAGCAACATGGAGCCGACATTTAGACCAAAGATGTAGGTATGCAAACACGGTTAACAAAACACACAATGGTAACATCCTTCGATGTAAGTTTAACGAGCTCAGAGAAGGTAAGCTCGATGGTTTTTCATATTTAGAGAGTCTGAAAAAACATAAAAGGAGACTCCATTGGGGTACCTTTTTCGAAGATAGTCTAGTTGGTTCGAAAAAGGGGTAAATTGGCACCGACAAGACGTCTATTCAAAACCATTTTAACAAGTGTGATAAGGACAAGATCACTTAGCCATTTTTTCATTTTTAAGGAGTCTGAAAAAAGCATAACTATGGACTCCGTCAGGAATGTTCTTCTGGACCAATTTAACGAGTGTGAAAGAATAAGGTCACTTGACGATCTTTTCAATTTTAGGGAGTCTGAAAAGAGCTTAACTGTGGACTCCGTGGGGGTTCCTTTTTCGTAAGATTAGTCGCTTAGGCCCGAAAAAGGGGTAAAATTATACCTGAGAGTACTCTTCTAAAGAACTGAAGTTCCATAGAGTATACCTTTGTTCGTACAGTTGACCGTCCGGACCGAAAAAGGGGTAAACTACCATCGGACAGACGTGACTTCAAATTTCAGTTTAATGAGCGTGAAAGGCCACAAGATCGCTCAGCAATATTTTCATGTTTAGAGGGTCTGAAAAGGGCTTAAAAGAAGACACATTATATATTTTGGGAGTCCTGAGGGTGAGGTCAAGAGTGAAAAGGAATCATGCAAATGAGGCTCAAACTTGTAATCAGGAAAAACTACAAGGACTCCTGAGCCTATAGTGTTTAGAGATAACATGGATACCATAATGCAACCATGATCTACCTAGGGCATCCATGTTCCGGTAAGATCTACCACCAAGACATGACACTTATAAAGCAGTTATGATGGTTCTGTGTCACAACATGATGGGATCGATCCTATGGCAAAGAAAAAAGACAACGAGATACAAAAGTCAGGGTAGAAACCTAACCTATATGTTCAAGTTGATCCTCGAAAAAAAAATTCACGGACTGTCAAAAATTACCCAAAACTCAAAAACAACTGTCCCAATACCCGATCATATCCCTCCCATGCAACTCCTGAATCACTCTAAATGGTTTTTGGTTTAAAGAAAATGATAAGGGAGGCCAAAAAAGTGAAAAAAAGAGGCCAAAAAGTCTATAAATAGAAGATGGCAGCTCATTCTCACCATTGTTGATTTGGAAATTGACTCTGGAGCCAAAATACCCCCTTTGTCAAAAGCAGTGATTCCGGGAGCTACAGTGGATGAAACGAACTACTGTCTGGACTAAGTAAGTACAAACTCTCTTATCTTGCATTTTAAGTCTTTATTTTTGCATTGGGTTTCATTTTTTAGGGGGGCGTCGACCTTTAAAAGGTCGTCCCTAGGTCCACGCGGGATGTCTCAGGACTGGCTGTGTGTACACGCGATTATCACTATTACAGCACACGTGGACCCCCTTATTGAATGAAAAAGGCTTAAAAAGCAAGGGTTAACCCTCCTGAACCTTGGTGTTTTGCAGGATGTATGTCCACTGGAGAGAAAGAGAGCATGAAGAGGTTAGTGAGTTGGTCGGGGAAGACCCCATTGCTATGGCTACTTTGATGCAATGTGGGTTACTCCAGTTTTTCCTATGTCCTTTTATGCAGGCACAACCTAGGCTACTGAATTCCTTGGTTGACTACTGGCATCCGGATGCATAGGCATTCATGTTAGAGGGGCAGTCACTGGTGCCCACGACCGAGGACATTTATTTTTTGACTGGCCTCTCCCAGAGAGGGGAACTAGTCAACTTCTAGACTTTTCCTTCGGGGACGCATAACATAGTGGAATTGATAGGTCTATATTGTGCGGATGATATAGACCACTCGAGCTCGCAGGTGCCCATAAACAATATCACTGACTTATCGCTATAGGTGATAATATTTCTTATTGGGCAAATCACTAGTTCTGCAGCTCTACATCAGACATCCCGTGCATAGATGAACTGTGCAGTCCAATGCTTAGATGCACAAATTTTTGATTGGAGTACCACATTGCTTGAGTGTATGAAGAGGTAGTTGACAGATTGTCATTTTCGGACACAGAGGAACTTCGGGTTCGGGACCATTCTGTGTTCGTTCTTTTTTGAGAGAGTTTCGAGTTTTAGTCCTCGAGTAGTGGTACGAGGACATTAGGCCTCTCTTCCTGCTGTGTGTAGATGGGCAGTATTACTGCCGCGACAGGGTGGCGGAAGGACCAATGAGTCCTTCGATGATGACTTCTTCATGTGGTTGTTGCGACGGATCCAGGTTATAGAGGATTACCCCTATGTCGGGATTGATTTCTCAAGAGACCCTAAGATACTAGTGCCTCCTGGTGAGGAGCGAGGGGAGATGGGTAAGTCTCCACCTTTGTAGTGTTTTTTTGTTAAACATATGTAATTTTTTTGTTGTTTTTGTTATATATATCATTTTTTTGTTATACCAGAGTATTTGAAGGATATGTCTTCATTGTGTGCATATGTGGGACCATTGCAACCCGCTGACTATGCGAGGAACAAGCGTCGTCCTCTGCCAGGGGCCACACCTGTCGCCATAGGGGGACCAACAGTAGCAGGAGATCTTCCAGTCGAGGAGGCTGAGAGGGTATTGAGATGAATTGAGAGAAACTTTACTGCGCTCACTCGCACGATCTCGATGGCAGAGATTGAGGACTTTCCACCATCTATGTAGCCTCATGTAGTGGGGGCACCACGGACACGGGTCCGGTTGTTTCGGCATTTAGCCAACGTCGTGGATCGGTATAACAGGGCCTACAAGCCCTAACTTTAGCTAGACATTTTTACGTGCCACAAGCACTACTTGTATATATTTTTTGAGGGCATAAGCCTCGTGACTCATTATTGGTCATATTTTTGAGCGCTTGCGTCCATCTGTGTNGCCAATCTAAAATTTGATTAGCTAGAGTATTTGTAACTTGGTTTAATCTCCTAGAAACATGAAAATATGTAATATAATCAAAGTTTTTTTCTAAGAGACGTACCCTAAGGAATCGTCAGTGTAAAGTTGGATCATGAACCTGGTATACTCTGTTTAAATAAGACACAACCAGCTAAGCGTCGAGATAGAGCCGGAGATGAGAGATACCAAGTGACAAAGCGTCATGAAGCAACTCAATAACTACACTATACTTGGCGACATTATTTGTGGTGTCACCTAAGCATATACCTATGGAAGATAATAATTGGCCTTGAGGTGTAAAGATTACCCAAGCTGTGGAGGCAAGCCTTCAAGTTACAAAAAGTTACCCATAGTGACCTGCCTATGAGTAATACTTCTTGAGGTACAACCCATTTCTAGGCTCCGCCAAAGCATTCCCTTCAAAGTCAACCAGACGATAAGCACCCTTTTTTAAAACCTCTTTTATGATGAAAGGTATGAACCACATGGGTTTGAATTTTCCTGCCCCCAGGGGGTCCTTATCTTGGTCATAGACTAGGACAAGGTCGCCTTCAGAGAAAATCCAAGGACGAACGGACCTATCATACTAAAACATGACCTTATGTTTGTGAGCCTCATTGGCCAGGGCCACATCAGGACACTGCTCATTGAGTTGCTCAAGGTATACTAACCGTTCTTCAAGTGGAGAAGTGTCTGGCAATAACTGTACTGCAAACTTTAGAGACGAGATCTGACATTCGATAGGAAAGACTGCCTCCATCCCATAAATGAGTTGGAAAGGTGAGAAACCGATTGCAGTCTTAACAGATGTTCGGTAAGCCCATAATTTTGAGTATAACATCAAATGCTAATTTGACTTGGATGAGTTAATCGTTCGTTGTAGAATGGTCTTAAGAGTTTTGTTCACAGCTTCCACCTGACGATTTGCTTGGGGGTAGTAAGGTGATGAATGTTCTTGCTGTAACCCAAGATTTGACATTAACTCGGTCATCATCTGGTTTTGAAAGTGACTGCCATGGTCAGTGACAATCTCCCTTGGGACGCTGAACCTTGCTATTATCTGGTTGAATAAATAGAGAGTTGGAGTCTCTCCATCATAGTTAAACGTTGGCATAGCTTCAACCCACTTTGTAAAGTAGTCTACAACTATGATGATATAGCAGTGCCCCCCTGTTGAAGGAGGGTTGCATGTAGTGTAATCAATCCCCCACTTGGTGAAGGGACCAACTGTGATGACAGGAAACATAGGAGCGGGATGTGCCCTCATCTTCTGAAGAAGATTTGGCATGGGTGTCACTTCTTGACTGATTCGATACAATCTTTGATAAATGTCGGCCATAAGTAACCTGTGAGTAGAATATTTTGGGCTTTTTCCAACCCAAACAAATGACCTCCACAAGCTCTACTATGGAAATCATTAAGCACGATAACTGCTTCTTCATGAGTGAGACATCGGCATAAGTTGAAGTCTACACCTCTCCGATATAATGTATCATCGAGTATGAGATAATTCTTAGCTTGATGGCGTATGCGTCGACGCTCATCACAAGAAGCAGTGGTGGGGCACTTCAAAGTCTAGAGATAGATAAGTATATCTTCGTACCATGGATCCGAAGAGGTGATCAAAAACATATCTCCCCTTATAGGCAACTCTTCAGGCACAGGATCACCTGACTCAACCGAAAGTTTTGAAATAAGTTCTGTGAAGACTAGTGACTTTTTGGGCTTCGCTAAAATGAAATATAAGTCAAACTCCTAGAGGATGACTATCCATCTACTGATTTTTCTGCCTATTAACCATCATGTCAACATGTACTGAAATGGATTCACGACAGCAATGACGGTGGTCTTGCGAAAACGAACATAATGACGGAACCGTTGCATAGCATGGACTGCTGCCAACACAAGTTTTTTGATATGAGAATAATTGAGTTTCGGTCCTGTGAGGCCTCGACTTAGGTAATAGATGGCATATTCTGAGAACAAGTCATCTTCTTGAACTAAGACTATGCCAATGGTTGACTCTACTGTAGCCATATATAATAAGAAATCCTTGTTATAGTTAGGTGGCTGGAGTAGAGGGGTAGTTGTGAGTGCATGTTTCAATGCGGCAAAAGAGTGTCTAGCGGCATTGTCCCAATAAAAATGAACATTTTTTTTAAGTAAGCGCATAAATCCCTTGGTGATCTCGGCGTAGTTAGCAATAAAGCATCTTAGAAAATTTGCCTTGCTCTGTAGACTCTGAAGTTGAAGGATTGTTCATGGGGGGGGAAACTGAATTATTGCCTCAACCTTGAGAGGATCGACCATGATCCCCGTTGTTGACACTATGAAACCTAACAAATGTCCTAACATTACGCAGAAGCTTCACTTGTTTGGATTCAAGCGAATCCGAAAGTAGCGACAATTTTCGAAGATAAGCCAAAGTTGTGTGGGATGATCTGTTCTCTGGAGAGATTGAGATGCTAAATTATCTAAATAAGCCTCGACTATATGCTTGAGGTCATGGAAAGCAAAAGACATGGCCCCCTGAAAGGTTGCTCTAGCATTTTTAAGACCAAAAGGCATCTTATGATACGCGAATGCACCCCAAGGACAAATGAATGTTGTTTTGTGTTGGTCTTCGGGTTTGATTTGTATTTGATTATATCCCGAAAAATCATCCATGAAAGAAAAGGCCTCGCAACCAGCACATTCATTAATGATCTGGTTGATGAAAGGTGTGGGAAAATTATCTTTGGGATAGGCCTTGTTCAAATCACGAAAGTCAGTACATACACGAATCGTGCCTTGTTTTTTATTGACCGACACAGGGTTTGACACCCATTGGGTCAAATGGATAGGATAGATAAAACTGGCTTTTAGCAATTTATCAACCTCAACCTTAATGGTTGTTGCTTTCTTGGGGTTAACTGGATGAAGCTTCTGCTGGACAGGCTTGGCATCTGGATATGTTTTGATTTCATGTTCAACTATTTTTGGATCGATGCCTGGCATTTCCTCGTAAGACTAGGCAAAAACATCGTGAAATTCTTTAAAAAGATCGGTGTAGATTTGAATCTCTCCAGGGGAGCATTCAGCTTCGATGAAGACATTCTCCACGACGCCAGGGTTTCGAGAGATATTGATCGGTAAGGTTTCAACGATATTTTCCATATTACCCTTAGCATAAACCTCATGTGTAGCTAAGGGATTAATAGGACAAGACCGATCTCCTGTCATAGTCACGGTGAATTCTCCTGCTTTGATTCAATTTAACTCTGGGAGGAAGTATGATCTGTGATGAAGATCTTCCCAGGTTTTGTCCAGACTAGTCATTGCCTCAATTATAGTTTCATCAGAGGGAAAGACTAAGTCTAATGAATCGATGTGAGCGAGAGAACCCTGAGCCCAAATAGGCACTAGAAGTGGATGGAACTCTTGTGCAGTAGTTGGATCAGTGTTGGATGAAGCTTGCTAGACTAAAGAGTACACTAATTTAGCTGCGGACAAGGGAATGGACATGCCCGAGTGCCCTATCCCATCCATCGTGGCTGATGGGGAAGGAAGTATCCACGGATCATCGAAGTAAGTCGTGCGGAACGATGAAACTTGAAAAATCTCAACCTTATGGTGATTGGATATAAACTTGATATGGCCTTGAGGGGGCAGGTAATCGAAGGTACCCATCAAAGATGGGCACAAACCAACCCCTACGTTGACTACACCTGGTTGAGGATTATCGATCATCGGGACCGTGGATGCCCACAATGAAGGGTCAGGTCTAGAGAAAGACAATTGATCGATGGTCACTATCTAGCCCTCGTTTGGAAACAATAAGACCTGGAAAACTGTAGCAACCACATCTTGCATGGCATAAGTCCAACTCCTTCCTAACAAGATGTTATAGTCGAGGGGAGCATCGACTACCTCTACCTCGACACACACAGTCTTCCCTCCTAACTACATGGGGAAAGAAGGAATGATACCATGTGGTCAGAACGAACGACCATCGAAAGTGGTGAGGAGAGTAGGTGACGGAGACAAAACAGGCCGGCCAACGGCCTTCCAACATGCCAATGACATAACGCATGTCAAGGCACCCTCATCAACCACCGTGTAGAACATATTCCAAGTAAACGTTTTCATGGGATAAGCCACTACTATCTGAAACGCTACGTGGTAAGGTAGATGAGGTTTTAAGTCAGTTGTATCCAACATGATTGTACCTGGATTACAAGTCTCGGTAGATCCTAAAGTGGTTAACAAGGCTTTCCTCTGGGAAGGGCAGCTTTGGAGGACCTCCAAAGTGAACATCGCACAAGGGGATTGTGATAAATCTTCCACCACAGAGTAGTTCTGGGCAGCCCTTGCGTTTGGGTTATGAGAAGCTTTTTTGAATGCGCCTTTGGGAATGCGTGTCATTGTTTCACCCAACGTCTTCTCAATCTATAGAGGAAGAGATGGGAGTTCAGATTCTTTACCGTTCTCAGAAGTGCTTGGTTTACTATAGTCATGCGCTCTAGTTGATATAAAAGCATCACCCCTCACCATATATACATTCGTGGATGTGGGGTTGTTCACAGGCGAAGAGGGTCCTTGGCTGCCCCCTTCCGTGCTTGTAGAGGCCTGTGTTAGATTTTGCCCATGTTGGAATGGATTGGTTAACACAGCAAGCTATTGCCGTGTCACAAACTTTTGGGCCTCTGCAAGCCAGGGACAAAGGTGGGTCGGGTGGTCTTTCGCGCATAGGTTGCATGGATACCTCACCTTCCCTTTCTCATTATTTTCCCCGCCAGCATTATCGGTGGGTTTCTTATCCCCCTTACCCTTCTTTCATTGTTTTTTCTTTCCTTCAGCTTGTTGGGTGGCCTTTGGATTAGTCGATTGCACTATGTGTACATCTGATGTTTTGGTAGGGGGAGTAGCCAAAGAAGTAGCTTGGTTGGTTGTTGTGTGTGGTATAGACAATTGTTGCAACCGAGTCGTTAGTTGCTCAGCGGGCTTTGTTTGTGCTGAAACGACAATACCATCGGCATGTGGTCCAACTCTCTGTCTAGTTTTATCAAGTATTGAGCATGGTGCATCTGGCAAGATCTCGTATAATAAACCAGACTAAGAATATATTAGCTCAAGTTGTTGAGCTCTCATGATGGCATCTTCTTCAGAAAATACTCCCGACGTTGTGACGTCTTTGGACAAATGTGGGACCAAAGACTTAAGAAACCACTCGAGAAGGAATTCTGGTGGGACTAGTACCTTAATTAAACTCTTTCGGCGTCTCCATTCTCGAATGTGATCAAAGATATGGTCCTCTTTTGTCTGTGAAAAATTGGCCAGCAATTCTGTGCCAACATCGTATCTCACAGGTAACTGGAAATGGTTTAGGAAAGCCATGGCCAATTCACCGAAGGAAGAGTATCTTGAGCGGTCGAGCTCGATGTACCATTTCGCGGCACTCCCAATGAGAGTATGTTGAAACAATCACAACTGTACAGAGTCGTCTTTCAACGAGTTAGATGAGCACCAAAGATNCAAACTTTGGGATGTCCGAAGGCAACTTCGTTGGCATAGGAGGCCAACGTCGATCATGACAGATAGGGCCATTCAAAAACCTTGTGAAGTCTGGCAAATGCAAGGTTGCCAGGAAGGGTAGTTTAGGTTGTTGGTGATAACCTGCGAAAAAGGGGCCTGGAGTTTGACTGGCACCAAGTTGCCAGGAAAAGTTCGACTGCTAGCCTGGATTCTGGTAGAAACCATGGCCATGGCCAGCGTATGGATTTTGCGTATGTGGAGACATCATCGACTGATTTCCAAAATAGGACATAGATGGTTGGGCATGCATTACATTTGAAGGACTTTGGGAAGGGTTGCCCCACGTCGGTCCCGTGGGGATAGGCATAGTACTTTGTTGGGGGTTCCATTGATTATGGAAAGAATTACCCCATATCGACATTTTGGACGAGGGAATGGATCCCTTCCAAGAATTCCAAGGCCCTGATGTGGAAGAAGTTCCTGGGTGTGCTTCCTGTGCAGGAATAGTACCCTGCATAGGAATAGATTGTCCAAAAATGGGGTTACCCCCAGTTGGGAAAGTAGCTGACGAGAAGGCGTTGTTACCAAGTGCACTGAACAAAGAAAAAGGTGTCGAACCTACCGACATATTATGCAAAGGTGGTCCTTTACTCCCCGCTCCAAATAAACTATGGTGTGCAAGTGGCCCAACAGATTGTTGATGCGTGCCACCGAGGGAAGGGGATGAAGGAGGTATATGACCTCCCCCGTAAGGGAAAACATTAAAAGGAGCAGGAGTGCCCCCCATGTGTCCTTGCAGAGAAACATTAGAGCTCCCTACCCCCAGACCTGAAGTCTATGAAGTGGAGTAGGAAAGTA
This sequence comes from Picea mariana, assembly GCA_032191745.1. Taxonomy (NCBI): domain Eukaryota; kingdom Viridiplantae; phylum Streptophyta; class Pinopsida; order Pinales; family Pinaceae; genus Picea; species Picea mariana. The sequence goes on from JASDQU010334564.1 coordinate 11,389, forward strand.
CAGGACTTGTACCTGAACTAGGCATTCCATATGAGAACGGAGGGCCTGTCTCACTTAGTGTGAAAGGGGTTGTGGCCGCTGCTAGAGACGGGATCGGACCACTGTGAGATGTAGAGGTGGTTGAGACCATGGCGGCTTGGACCGGTAATGGTGGGTTAGGAGGTGGAAACTCTCCTGTGGTGACAACCGTAGTGGGAATTGAAGAATTCCCAGAAGGAGTAACAACATTTGTTTCCATTGCTGTGTGTGACATTGTCTGGCACTCGTAAGGATGAATCGGTACAATGGCGGGTGCCGAAATATCAGTGATGGAGGTTTCAATCCAACCAAAATCTTTCGCTCCAAGGTCTAAAACAGTCGATTCCTCTGGATGTTGGTCGGGCACAATTTCTTGTGACCCAGTCGCTTCAAAAGACCCTTGTTGGTCTAGCTTTTGCCTTAGTGGTGGCGGGGGTGGCTCCAGTGTAACTGGTAGAAGGCCAAGAAGCCTTCATGACCGACGGAGCTCATGATCCTCCACTGTGTGAGAAGATCAAAGACACACTAGGGTAGTCTAACCATTCAAATGTAACACACACTTAAAAAGTCCCTATAAGATAAGACAGGAAAACACTAAATTAATTGGAAGAATAGTTACAACAACCAACACTAGAGCAACTTATCGGTGCAAGTGAAACTCGAAAACAGAAGCACCCTCTAATTATACTCTGCAAAGCATGGCCCGATGTCTATCTTAGGTACCGCGGTATACCCCCGCATTCACCTATGTATGTCCCTAAAAAAGATAGGCAACTAGGTTGCCAGCGTGTGAACAATCACCAGGCAGGTACAGTCGAAAGTCGGGTAGACCACAATGAGCAGGATATCGAGCCCGAAACCTGTCAAGGGTATCGAAAGAAAGTGTTCTGGAAGACAACTAAGGACCTCGAAGGGATTTGAAACCCATGAAGCCCCGTGGCAAATGCAATCAACAGAATCCCAAAACAAGCCCTCTATATGTGTTCTCCACTACGATTGGTCCAGCTTTGGAGGGGTTATCTCTGCCACCTTTCCACACGTGACATCGTGTTTATCCCCTGTGTTAGAGGGGGGTCCCAGGTAACTTTCACGATACTGGACTTGGAAACTCCCTAACTCAAACTCCAATGTTTGATTTTAATGGCCTTGAAGAGTTTCCTCTCCAACCTAATCCAAGGCCCTAATCCTGAACTAGTTGGTTAACCCTACAAACATAAAAGTCTAATAAATTTTAGATTTAGCGTTAATTTTATGGCTTGTCTTATGTCAAGGGGTATGAAAGTGAAACTGATGATG
>JASDQU010334566.1:0-12934 GCA_032191745.1 Picea mariana
TAGCAGTAAAGAGGATTTTCAGATATCTCAAAGGAACAAAAGAGTTTGGATTATGGTATCCAAAAGGAAAAGATCTATCACTTATTGCCTACATAGATGCAGATTGGGTAGGTTGTATTGATGACCGACGAAGCACCAGTGGAGAAACGTTCTAATTAGGTGAGTGTTTGGTATCATGGCTAAGCAATAAACAATCATCAGTATCTCTATCTACAGCCGAGGCAGAGTATATTGCAGCAACAACATGTTGTACACATGTTCTTTGGATGAAACAAANCAAGAAACAATCATCAATATCTCTATCTATAGCCAATGAAGATTATATTGCAACAACAACATGTTGTACATAGGTTCATTGGATGAAACAAACTTTGACAGATATACATGTTGAGTATGATGAGCCCATTCCAATATATTATGATAATACAAGTGCCATCAGTATCTCAAAAAACCCGGTGATGCACTCCAAGACGAAGCACATTCCAATCAAGTCTCACTTTCTACGGGAACAGGTTGCAGAAAAGAACATCAGAGTTGAGTACGTGGGTACAAAATAACAAGTGGCAAACATCTTTACAAAACCACTTCCACGAGAAGCCTTTGAATATCTTCGCCAAAGAATTGGAGTTATTTCTGCTCCAAAATGAATGCTTTTTGAATGCTTATCTTATATGTCTTAGATGTACATGAGAAAGCACCATAAGAGGACATTTCAGTCAGGGGGAGAAACCCCAGATGGAAAGATACCTTTTCCATTGATCACAAAGGGGGAGATATTTATCAGATGCATAAGACATAGGCATGGTTCCCGGGGGAGCAGATTTATCAGATGCAGAGGACAGAGGCAAATTTATCAGATACAGAGGACAGAGGCATGATTCCAGGGGGAGCATGCATGATATGATTTTAGTATTGCATCAGAGTGTTTCCATCAATGCCAAAGGGGGAGATTGTTGATTAAGGTTGGTTGTCATTGATGTCAACCCTTGAAGAAAGCCCCGCAACAAAAAGGTTTGGGTAATGGACCCAATATTGTTTGATGTAAATATGACTTATTATTTTCTTGTCATGGTTGATAATAACTAAATATGTTTGAACTCCAAAGTGGTCCCCTTATGTTGAAAGCCTTCATGGGAAGACACTTTGCGGAGTAAGAGAACCCATGCTTAATTATGGAATAATGAGATGAAGGACAATGAATTTGTCAGGTAAACTATCCTATATGTATAGTGTTTGTCATGCCATTTCTGGTGGTATGTAGAACGTCACATAACTCCTCATGGTTAGAGAGTTATGACCATGTGAAGTTGGAGAACCTAGGTTTGGGTAATGGACCCAAGTTTGTTTGATGGATAATGGTCTGGTTTTTTCTACATTTGAAGGTAATACTATTCTATATGGATAGTACATGTCATTCCATTTTTGGTGGTATGTGGAATGTCACATAACTCCTCACTGTTTGAGAGTTATGGCCTTATGAAGTTGGAGGACCCTCATATGTCATCTAGAAGTCCCAAAAGGTCAAAGTAGTCAAAGTGGTTTAGGAGATTTTAAAAGGTAAATAATAAAGTGAAGTGATGAGTATATTATAATTCAGACTGAATACAAAATAAATTAATTCAATAATAAATTTAATGGATAAATTAGAAGTGGGTTAACCCTAAAATAAGGAAAGTGGGCAAAGTGACCTATAAGATGTTTTTAAGGAAGCTACTTGGAGAGTATAAATAAGAGGCAAGGCTCTCTCATTTTAATCAAACTTGAGCATATTGAATATATATAGGTGTATGAGGTAATCAATGATATCTAAGCCGAATTTATGAGGGAAGGTGAAGAAAAGAAGGCCGAAATGCAAGGAAGGATAAATTCTTTTGATGGTGCTTTCTAAGGTATGTTATTTACAGGTCATCTCACCATTTCCGCCATAATTTTTTTTCTATAATGATTCAGACCGTGAAATTTCTATTCCATTGAGAAAACATATCCAAGTATCCATGGTAAAAAATTAATCTTTTGGGTCGTTGTATTTTTGGAGTTACACTTCGTGGAAAATAGGGTTTGTGGCTAGCCCTGAAACTAGTCAAAAATAGGTGTTTCGGGTAAAAATGTCATAACTTTTTCATAACAGATCCAAATTCAGTAAAACCAAATGTATTTGTTTATTTATAGTCTCTAGTATGTTGGGTAACATTTTCATATCAATTCAACAAATATTCTGTGTGGGGAACACTCTACAAGGTCTCTCTCTAGAATAAGCCAGAATTCAACAAGGTATGCCATTTTTGCTATAACTCCTTTTATGAGAGGTTCCAAGTAGTGAAACCTGGAAGAATTTCATAAAACAAACTGAAGAACATTGTGTATTAGTTTCATATCTTTATACATTACAGGTACAAAGTTATGATTACTTCAAGTTAGGGTTGTTGACTAATCCAAAACTAGGCATGTGAGACTAAAGAAAAGTTTGAAGAAAATGCTAGTCTCTTGTTGTTGAAGTTAAGGAAGGTTTGTAGGAATGTAATCATATACACCAGGTCTATTATAGATCTACAAATAATATTTGGATGATGAAATTGATGAGGGCTTTTAGTTGAGGTACATGTTGAGTACATGGTTGAGACAAATAGTTGATGAGTTGGCACATACATGAGGTGTATAGTTGATGATGTTGGTACATATTGATAAGTCATAGTTGATTAGTAGTTGACACATGATTGGTACATACTTGGTACATGGTTGGATGCACTTGTTTATGGTACAGGTTGATTACAGGTTATTAGGTACAGGTTGGTGCATGGTTGATGCACTTGTTTATGGTACAGGTTGATTATAGGTTGAGGTACATGTTGATGCATGGTTCAGATTTATTGGTACAAGGTTACAACAATATATCTCATAGTGACAGGTTGACAATGGTTCCATCATTCTACTTCTACTTCAGGGTGGCAGGATGGGGCAAGGGCATGTGGTTGTAGCCACCTTTCGGTTGTAGTCAGAGAACATAGGGGGTTGTAGCCTCCTTCTGGTTGTAGCCAGAGACTTGGGGAGTTGTAGCTTCCCTCAGGTTGTAGCCTGAGAATCTAGGGGGTTGGAGCCTCCTTCCCGTTACATCTGGAAAACAAAGGAAGTTGGTGCTTCCAATGAATGTAATTCTTGAAGACATAAGAAAAAACATTCCTTGGTTTTCTCCCGATTTGGGTTTCCACGTAAAACACTGGTGTACTGTGTATGTGTGTGATTGTTGTTTTCTTATTGCTCATTATTGGATAATAATACTACTTTGATATAACACTTGGATCAATTTGGATAAAAATGATTATAATTGCACTATTACTGATTCACCCCCCCTCTCAGTAATCCAACAATTGGTATCAGAGTAGGTTCCTTCAGAAATCAGTTTAACCACTGAAAGGTAGATCATGGAGAGTACCAACTCATATAAAAATGGAATACCACAGTTTGATGTACAAAAGTATGATTTTTGGAGCATAAGGATGAGGACATATATACAGGCACAAGGATTTCAAGTTTGGCAATCAATTGTAGATGGATACAAAACACCAATAGTTCCACCAAAAAATGACAAAGAAGTAAAACTCGGTGAGAATAATTCCAAAGCCACAAATGCACTTTTGAATGGTCTCAGTGATACAATATTCACCAAAGTTGCACACTATAAATCCGCTAAAGATATTTGGGACAAGCTTCAAAATATTTATGAAGGAGATACAAAAGTCAAAGCAGCAAAGCTTCAAACTTACAGAGGTCAGTTTGAACAACTAAAAATAAAGGAAGATGAAGATATCACAACCTACTTCTTACTAGTCGATGAAACAACGAATGCAATCATAGGATTGGGAGAAGAAATTGAAGAATCTATAATTGTTCAAAAGATACTAAGATTTCTTCCTATGATATTCAACCCTAAGATATCAGCACTAGAAGAAAGATCGGATCTGGACTCGATAAGCATGGACGAACTGCATGGAATCTTCATAGCATATGAAATGAGAACTGAGTAGGAAAATCTAGATGTAAAAGAAGAAGTGTTCAAGGCATCCAAAAGATCAAAGCAAAAGAAAAAGGAACAAGAATAATATATCAGCAGCAATGATGCCTCGGAAGATGATGAAGAAGAGGGCTTTTGGTTGAGGGACATGTTGAGTACATGGTTGAGACAAGTAGTTGATGAGGTGGCACATACATGAGGTGTATAGTTGATGATGTTGGTACATATTGATAACTCATAGTTGATGAGTAGTTGACACATGATTGGTACATACTTGGTACATGGTTGGATGCACTTATTTATGGTACAGGTTGATTACAGGTTATTAGGTACAGGTTGGTGCATGGTTGATGCACTTGTTTATGGTACAAGTTGATTATAGGTTCAAGTACAGGTTGATGTATGGTTCAGATTTATTGGTACAGGTTTACAATGGTATATCTCACAATGACAGGTTGACAGTGGTTCCATCATTCTACTTCTACTTCAAGGTGGCAAGATGGGGCAAGGACAAGTGGTTGTAGCCACCTTTCGGTTGTAGCCATAGAACATAGGGGGTTGTAGCCTCCTTCTGGTTGTAGCCAGAGAATTGGGGAATTGGAGCTTCCCTCAGGTTGTAGCCTGAGAATATAGGGGGTTGGAGCCCCCTTCCCATTGCAGATGGAAAAAAAAGGAAGTTGGTGCTTCCAATGAATGTAATTCTTGAAGACATATAAGAAAAAACATTCTGTGGTTTTCTCCCAATTTGGGTTTCCACGTAAAACACTGGTGTACTGTGTATGTGTGTGATTTTTCTTTTCTTATTGCTCATTATTGGAAATACTACTACTTTGTTATAACACTTGGATCAATTTGGATAAAAGGGTTAAAATTGCACTATTACTGATTCACCCCCACTCTCAGTAATCCAATAGTAACGAGACTCAACATGGGACTTGGGTATGTTACATCACTTTAGGTCAAAAAATATAATGGTTGAATTCTTGAACCAAATAGTATATCATTTAGTTCAACTTCTATTACAGGTATTTTTGTTGCTATTGTTTCTCCTTCTAGTTATTGACATAATAAAACTTGTCTTGGATGGAAATTTTAAACTTGCCCCACATGAAGGCCTATGTGGCATGAAATCTCTCTCCACATTCATATATTTTCTCCTACCAAAGTAAATCATCTCCTCGTGTTCACAACATTGTAAAATAAATCATGTCTTGATATGCATATTGTTCCACCTGATTATTGAAATACCTCGACCAATTGTGAAGATGTAAAGTATCCATCTGGCCATCATAGAGTTGGGGATAATTTCCACCTTGGTATCCACTTTGAAAGAAGATATTGAGTTTAAAAGTGGATGATTATTGAAAGTCTTATTATGGATCATAACAAAAGTATTCACATGGCTTTTATAATGAATACATGTTTGCAATGTTGCAATGACATGAAGTCCACAACATTTGAGTGATGTGAATCATTTATTTTTTCAAATTTGTTATTTTTTCATTGAGGTTGGCTAATTCTTCCTAGAGCATATTATTTCGGATGTATAATTTATTTTATGTTCACTTTGCTTGAGAATCTATAACTATGTGCAAAATGATTCTCTAATACCAATTTGATATGCATTGGAAAATGTCTACACAATGCACAACCATAACAAAAATTACAAAGAGTTTGTTTCAACACACACAACCTTAATATTATGGTGTCAGGACTCATAAAATTAATAAATCAAATAAGTCCACATATAGATAATGGAACAATTGTTTGGGATAATAAATAAACTCTAAATTTTATTAATATAAAGTGAATGTAAAACATGTGAACAAGATGAAGCCACCAAAATAATAACCCTTGTACAATTTCAATTTTGATATAAATAGTCTAAATAAGGAAAAACATCGTGATCCATTTCTCATATATTCATATTCCATATAGTACAATAGTATACATGAATGGGGGAAGATGAAGAGACAAGGTCATAAGAAGACAATTCACCATGATTTTGGTGCCCTTGTGAACTTATATTGTGTTTTCTGACTGTGACAACACGCTACACATTATTATATCATGGAATGGATGATAATGCCAACATGTAAGGTTGCTCAATAAGGTACTAGCATGACCAAAATTTCTCTACCATGTTCAAGTTATAACAAAAGACTACGTGACTTGAGTAATAGTATGTCTTGCAACACAATGCTTTCTCCCACTTTGGAACTACCCAAGGGTTTGTTCATTGTAATGCATGGTCAACTTCAATTTATCCATACAATAAACACTTCTAAAATAGTGACCAATTATATGCTACAATGCTTAGGAAAACATATGTCAAACTCCCCAACGTGATTATAAACCTTCTTAGAATTAGTCACCCTATGAACTCCTTATGGATCACAACTATGGAAAAAAAGTGATCCAAAATTAATTGAGAATGAAATGAAAGGCATATAATATCTCAAGGAGAACACAAAATATAGTAAGACTATGTCTAGTTGACTAGTTTATCTCAAGTCAAAATCAACTAAGACGTTGTTGTGTGTGCCTTATTTTCTTAGAGATTGGTTCACTGTGCCATTGGATGGATGTGACATCTCCATTTACATCTACTTCCTTCTTGGGTCTCATAGTCAATTTCCTATGCTATTCGACTACAATTCTACTTGTTTATCAATCTTCCTTTTGCCAAGTCAAACATTTCTTTAGTCATTTCCAAGTTGATCCAGAATAGGTGAAGAATGACATGAAGGAAAAAATATAACAAGGAAACACATAGAGATATTGAAAGAAAAACAATACTACACTTAAACTTAAATTATATTAATGAATGGAATATACAATACTGTAAATGCAAAGCACACAAACTAGCTAGAATGGTGGTAGCTTATCACTAAAGAGAGAGATGTGTTGGGTACACTTCATTTGCAAGAAGCTGATTACAAAAAGTCGAAAAGGGCCTTTTCTCATAAGCATAAAGATAAAGAGGAAAAAACCCTAAACATCCAAAAACCTAACCCTAGGAGATGAAGCACCAAAAGGATTTGTGGTCCCTGAGGTGGCTAGTGGACACGTCAACTTCCTAGGGGCGCAATTTTTTCATACAATATCTGTTTTTGGCGGGCAATAGCTCGTTGGAAATAAATAACTGAGAACTACAAAGTTTGGTAGGCTAGGCCATGGCATGCTAACCCCTAGCCCTTGAATGGCGAAAAACCATCATTTAGGGCCTCAAAACGACCCTGAAAGTTTGGGACTCAAAAAATTGTATAAAAAATGCCAAGATGTGGAACCATTCTTAATCAGTGGAAAAGGTGGGTGGCCACCAGTATCCACCTGAATCAATCCTCTCCCATTATGAATAAATTTTCCCCTTTGCGTCAAGTTCCTCCATCATATGAGGAAACTTCTGCTAAATCTGCCTCTCGATGAGACACTTGCCTTGGTGAAGAGTCTGCGTTGCTTTTTATGACCCGTTTGAGTTGGATGTTCTGCTGGCGGGTGCCCTTCGTCTTGGTGTCCATGATCCAATCAATTTTCTCTTGCTCATTACAATCATGATTGAGTTTTATAGGGGCCAATTGCTCCACCATATTCGAAGTGTCTAGAAGAGGTGGAAAATATGGTCCAAACAATTCTACATTAAATACAGAGTGTAAGATAAGGAAAGGGAAATACTTAATTGAAAATCATTCTCACCACAATCTTGGTGATGGTGTAAGGTCCTTATCGGAGTGGGTGGAGCTTTTGATGGGGTGCTATGAGGTGCTATTTTTTCAAATTCAACCATACCTTATGTCCCACATGAAACTTGTGTGGTACTTGATGCTGATCGTGGTGCTGCTTGTACTTGGCATTGGATTTTTGCAAAATATCATGAAATTGTTTTTGGATGTATTGGATTCATTCAAAACATTTAGCTACTCGATCAATCTCAGTCTAAAAATGGGAGGAATATTCTTGTGCAGCTGCAACAGGTAGATCTATGTCAATGGGGGCTAATGGATGGAACCACAAACATACCTAAAAAGGGTTGTGGCCAATGGAGTTGTGGAGAGATTTGTTGTAGCTATGTTGAACATAAGGAAGGCTCTCATCTCATGTGTGTGGATGTTTGGAATTCTACATCCTTAGGATATGAACAATCATCCCAATGACTACCTATGTTTTTCCATCAATATGTGGGTGGAAGGTAGTCGATTTGGTCATCTTGGTGTCTATCATCGACCATTGGATGGACAAGAAATTACTCAGGAACCTACTATATTGTTCTAAAATACTGGTTCATGGGATTTTTTCTACCCATCAGTCTATAGATAGATTGTAGTTGATTTCAAATTAGCATCCATTCTTTCCCATAAGGTTTTCCAAAACTTATCCAAACATATTTCATCTCAATCAAACACAACTAAATGATGAAATTTAAATTTACCCATAAATTCGAGAAGAATAATATGGTTTCTTCATGGCCCTTGATTGTCTTCTTACAAGCCACAAGAATAAAAATATTTCCAAAATGTTCCACAACCACATATAAGTAATCTTGGCCTCACCCAAACATTGGTAAGTCTCATGTAATCCATAGACCTTTTCCATGGTCCCATAGGAACTAGGGATGGCATGTTTAGCCCAAGTTTCAAGTGCTTAGTATATTGGTGCAACAAAAAACACAAACTTATATATGCCTAGAAACCCACTCTTCCATCTTATGCCAATATACATACCTTTGTAGATTCACTAGTCTTTCCAACTCTAAAATGTTTAGGCATTCTATAAGTATGAGATTCTCTTATCAACCAAATTCTTCTCTCCCATGGTATCCACAACTTTTTGAGTTTGTAAATTAACCCTTTTTGAAGATGAAAAACTATCCTCTACACCAATTGTTGAAATAAATTTCCAAAATCAATGTCACTCACATACTCTTCTTCCCTAACTTTATGGTCGAAAGGTTCAAGTTACATTATTATCCACACAACTGCAATTTTATGTTGGGGTGGTCTTAACATGTTATCTGCAACATTTTTTGTAATATCATTCCTTCATTTGATTAATAGTGAATTGTTTTAAAAAATTTCATCCATTTATATTGTCTAACTTGTTGTAACTTGGTCTAACTTTTAAAATACTAGAGTGGTTGATAGTTGGTGTGAATCATGGTCTCCTTTCTTAAGAGACATTGTTGTAATGAACATTGGTAGACAAATAAATAAGCTCTTGACTTCAAAGATAATAAATGCGATTACATGATATTGGACACAAGAAAATGGGAAAAAATCCTTTACATAGGGTAACATCATAGCAAATTCCTTATGGAAGGAATCACTCCACAAATAATGCTTTCTAGAATACAATGCACAACATCCAACATATCTCAATACAATGATACTCATGTGTATATATAGTTTCTCATGAGTATACCTTGGGGTTTTTTACTGTCCAAATTGTACATAATGATGAAATCCCTAATCCACACAGTACAATCCGAGGGAAACCTCTAGGAAGGTAACCACTATCACCTCAACAACCTATTCTTTGTTACTTTAGGCTAGATCCACTCTGGCTCAAGGGGGGTATTCCCTACTAGGATTGTGTTGATGGGGAAAAATTTCCCTTCAACAACAAGGGGTACTCCCCAGTACATGATCCCAACTAGACAATGTACCATTTGGCTTAGGATATGCATCCAGATTCTGGTCCAATTGCCATTATGATATGAGGGGTGATTTGGATGTTCTTTGAATCCAAATGGAATGAAAATACAATCGAACTAATTACAAAAAAAAAAATCTACTCTATCCTATCCTAGATAGGAGCAATTTATAGTAACCAAATGAGTATTTGAAAATGAAACTAATATTTGCAAATAACTTCACTTAGATAACTGTTATGAAGTAGCAAAGTTAGACAACACAAGCATGCAAATACATAAACAATAAATAATATGATCAAAGTAGTTTACGAAAAACAATCATATATAAACAATTATTATCTCTATCAAAATTGGCCCTGAGGGCTTCTCAATTTTAGTTAACACAATATTTTCTCCAAAAATAGTTTCGTGAGTGTATAATGCTTGAAGAGCCTCTTCAAAATGGATTCATGATATAATTATGTGCTTTAGGATCCATGATATCACATATGAACATGGGGGATTCTAAGCATAGATTATTTTTGGGGAGATCCATAAGTTTCATGATGTATTGACATGCTTTAGGATCCATGATATCACATATGTACATGGGAAAACTGTTGCATGAGCCACTACCCTATGTAGTCCCGATCTCCATATATTTTTTAATATTTTGAGTTCATCTTGGTCTTTAGATTCCACTGGGAATGTCCTCCTCTTGAACATTTGAAAGAATTCATCCCATTTGAGTGAATCTCCCCCTTTATCTAAGAGTCCATTAGTATTGTCATATACTTCCCCCAGAGAAGCAGGTTCTCCCTCCTGTTAGCTTCCACTTCCAGAAGCTTTTGTTGTGGATACTTTGCTAGTTATATTCTTGCGCGATGACATATATGAATCTGTGATACACAATAATAATTAGTGCATAAACCAGTGGCAAGAAAATAAACATGAAGCATTAGTTCCTCTAAACATATAAAACTTGAGAATTTGAGTAACAAAAGGATGTTAGAGATAAATATGTTAATGTAAACCTGTGACTGGTACCCGAGGAATCACTCGAGTGAATTTGAGGGGAAAATTAATCTTCTAAATAAGATAAGATGATCTAGGACATGGTGAAGGTTTGAGGGAGACTAGCTTAGATTGGGAAGAAATCCAGGTGGACTGACGAAGTTAATGTTAACTCGATTAATAAAAAAAAGTGGATTCAACGATAAATATGAAAAGTGATTTAGTTATACATTAGATGATTTATTAGTAAATTATCCTATGACAATGTAATATTAGAGAAATTATTGGGAACTCTGTTGATTACATCCACGAAGTTGTTGCTAAGGTCGATAATAGATCAGAAGTGTTTGTGTTAAGCATGCCGATGAATGAGACCTCATATCATCATAGTTCATGCTAACCTCGTCAAAATGTAGATTTAGGACTGGAGTAAATCTTGAGAATTCCATCGGTGGGGTTATAATAGTTGACAACAATTTCTCTTGCTACATCGACAGAGTTTATGTCAATACCGTCGATCAACCAAAAGTTTTTTTGTTAAGTGCATCGACGTGGTACTGGAGGGGTTTTTTTTAAATCTTCAGATGGAATAGTAAAAGTTCTTATATTAACCTTCTTTGATGAGTCGATATTAAATACTAGAGAAGTTTGTGATAACTCCTTCGACAAGTCTAGAAGAGAACACAAAAACTTCACTGGTTATGCATCAAAGACTATGATGGAAACCTTTCCAACTGTGCGAATTTTGAAGATTTTGACTATGTGTGTGATACTAGGGAGATTATGGATATGGGTTTGGATATTCCTTCAATTGGGAATTGGCCTAGGTTAGGGCTTGTCGGTGATTGATCCAAGGAAAGAAATCCCACTGCACTCATAGGTTTGATTTATGCTAACTCAACCAAGAGCTGCTCAAGGTGCGGGAAGGAAGAGTTCTATATATAGACATGGTGCCAAATAATGGGGGTGATGGAAAAACCCATATTTAGGGTTTAAAGAGAAGTATCATGTGTATGAGGGTATGGGGAGAGAAAGGGTTTCAGGACATAACTTGGGAAATATGGAGGTTAAGATGAGCAAGGTTGAGAGTTAAGACATAGGAAAATTGAGACAAGTGTATTTACCCTAACCTAACCTTAATTTTTTTTAAAACCCTAGAACGTGAAGAGAGTAATCGAGGTGAAAATGATGACCTGGAATATGATGCACCATGTGTACAGGATAAGGTTAGTGGATGATGATGTTCTTTCTAAAAGAACTATCTTCACTCACATGTAAAACTCTCTTTTATTTCTCAAGGCGATGAGCGATATGATGCAAGGTGAAAAAGGAAGGCCATGAAACTCACTTTATAAGATTATGGGTGCATGGTTCAAGGTATGAGACAAGAATAGTTGCAAAGCATTGGTGAAAGGTTTAGTTCCATTGGAGGAGATGGGGGAAAGTATTCCGGTTGCACCGAAGGAGTTTGTGTTAACTCCTTTGACAAACCTGATATGATAACAATAACTCAAGAACTACATATTGAAGGGTTTTTCAAGAACTTTGCTGGTCAAAGGCTCATTGCTTTAGAGAAGGTTGGGAGAACTCTTCTAGTTCAACCAACAGAGTTCAAGGGAGCTATTCCATTAGCATTGGAAGAGTTACTATCAACTTGGTTGGTGATAATTATGCTTATCGACAGACTTCAGAGGAATCTCTCCGATGTATCATAGGAATCTCTATGATGTATTAGAGGAATTTAGTGGAACTCCTCTGGTATGTATCAAAGGAGTTAAGGGGAACTTATCTAATGACCAAAAAATTATTCTTTATAATTGTCTAAGTGTTAAAACCAAATTAAACCAAATCAAGCTTGAAAAATAAATCAACTTGATCAGAGAGGGATGAAAAGATTTTAATAAAGATAAAAAAATCATGGTAGCTCTTCAAGGAGAAAAGTAGAGGTCCCATTTTTTGGGCAAAATAAATGGATTTTCAGGCAAGAATAAAAGAAAAAGGGAAGGTGTTTATGCCTAGCATAACAAATGGTGACACACTAGGAAAATCCATGAATATCTACAAAGATGTATATAAACATAAGGCTTTTGAGAATGGAAACAATGGTAGTGCACGAACCAAGAGAGAAAGAGTAGGTACCATAGTATGCAAAAACACAAAGTTCAATGATACAAGTTGTTGGTTGTGGAGCCTGATTATCTTCCCGATTCAGAGGTCCTTGCTTTCAGTCGTGTTTATACCCCATGAAGTATTTACACCCCAGAAGTATGTACACTCTTCCA
>JASDQU010334573.1:2817-13062 GCA_032191745.1 Picea mariana
ATATTGCAACAATTCATAAAACAAACACATACAGAAGAAGGAAAAAAAAAACATTGAACTTATTATGGTTTATGCATTCTGTACCACCAACTTGGTTGCTCAAAACCTAGGGCCAAAGAAGACACATAGGATGAGATATGACACAAAACACATTGAAGGTGGGAATACCAAGTGTTATAAAATGAGAGTGCAATCCTTTGAAATTCAAAGTTTCCACATGTGCTAAGTTCCCACCTAGATATTGCAGATAACATCACAAAACCACATGTTCTAGTAACATATGCATGTTCTAGTGAGAAATAAAGTGTGTATTCTCTAGTGATACATAAAGTGTGTGCATTATTGTTCACATAAAATCCACAAATAGTTTGAGGTCCAAAATAAAGATCCCTCCATAGTGTTGAATCTCTTTATATGGTACACATTAGGCCAACTACACAGACCTAAAGAAATCAATAATTTTCTTATAATGTGCAAGATGCAATGGAAATGTTACTCTTGATTTCCCACTCATAAATGAGGAAACCAAGGACAAGGAAAATCTTAAATACTCAACATTAGTACGATTGAGATTGTCTCTTCATTAGTAAGGGACAAGCAATGCAATGTTATCAATGTCAATGGCATTGTTCCCAAGGCCCCAAATTATATGACTCCCCCATTGATTGTTAAAACACATTGAAGTCCATAAAGGAAAAGTAGTCGTTATGGAGAACATATTTGAAGAGAAGACTAATAAATGTTAGATCCTCATATTTAATGCAATAAGAGGCAATACTCAAAGATGAAAATGACTTTGAAAGTCTAAAGACCATATTTTTAAAATGCCCATTTTAAAAGAGGTAAACCTAGAACGAGAGAAAGTGAGGTTGAGCACAAAAAGAAAAATGGTATATTACAATGGAAGATGAAGAATTAAATTATAATATAAGATCATTTTCCCATCCTATGTAATAGAAAAAATTGGATACCATCTTAAAACTAAAAACTTGGCCTCAAATTGGAGACCTATGCACATAAGATGGAAAATTCTACTCCTTATGTTGGGGACACATCTTAACTCTTTATTTTGGGTAGTAATGAAAGGAATACCTACATACTAATCACTTACAAATTGGTTAGGATCAAGTAAAAGTCCATTGTGGATAGAGGTTTGAGAGTTAACATAACATTTACCTAGACTCTAAAGAAGGGAGAAACATACAAATTCAGGAAATTCTTATTTATGATTGAGGTGGTGGACCAAAGAAGGATATAATTGATGGTAATATCCATAGTTGCACCAAACCTTGTCATATAATTTAGATTGTGAATTTCATAGTCTCAAATGTTCCACATGAAACCAAAACCTAAGTGCCTATTAGGGAGGATCAAGTAAAAGGCCATTGTGAATGGAGGTTTGAGAGTTAACATAACATTGACCTAGACTCTGAAGAAGTGGGAAATAAAATACTTGAGGAAATTATTATTTATGATTTCGGTGGTGGACCAAAGAAGGATATAATTGATTGGCATAGCCATAGTTGCACCAAAATCTATCATATAATTTAGTTTGTGAATTTCATAGTCTCAAATGTTCCACAAAACACATTGAAGGTGGGAATACCAAGTGTTATTAAATGAGAGTGCAATCCTTTGAAATTCAAAGTTTCCACATGTGCTAAGTTCCCACCTAGATATTGCAGTTAACATCACAAAACCACACGTTCTAGTAACATATGCATGTTCTAGTGAGAAATAAAGTGTGTATTCTCTAGTGATACATAAAGTGTGTGCATTATTATTCACATCAAATCCCACAAATAGTTTGAGGTCCAAAATAAAGATCCCTCCATAGTGTTGAATCTCTTTATATGGTACACATTAGGCCAACTACACAGACCTAAAGAAACCAATAATTTTCTTATAATGTGCAAGATGCAATGGAAATGTTACTCTTGATTTCCCACTCATAAATGAGGAGACCAAGGACAAGGAAACTCTTAAATACTCAACATTAGTACGATTGAGATTGTCTCTTCATTAGTAAGGGACAAGCAATGCAATGTTATCAACGTCAATGGCATTGTTCCCAAGGCCCCAAATTATATGACTCCCCCATTGATTGTTAAAACACATTGAAGTCCATAAAGGAAAAGTAGTCGTTATGGAGAACATATTTGAAGAGAAGACTAATAAATGTTAGATCCTCATATTTAATGCAATAAGAGGGAATAGTCAAAGATGAAGATGACTTGGAAAGTCTAAAGACCATATTTTTAAAATGCCCATTTTAAACGAGGTAAACCTAGAATGAGAGAAAGTGAGGTTGAGCACAAAAAGAAAAATGGTATATTACAATGGAAGATGAAGAATTAAATTATAATATAAGATCATTTTCCCATCCTATGTAATAGAAAAAATTGGATTCCATCTTAAAACTAAAAACTCGGCCTCAAATTGGAGACCTATGCACATAAGATGGAAAATTCTACTCCTTATGTTGGGGACACATCTTAACCCTTTATTTTGGGTAGTAATGAAAGGCATACCTACATACTAATCACTTGCAAATTGGTTAGGATCAAGTAAAAGTCCATTGTGGATAGAGGTTTGAGAGTTAATATAACATTTACCTAGACTCTAAAGAAGGGGGAAACATACAAATTCAGGAAATTCTTATTTATGATTGAGGTGGTGGACCAAAGAAGGATATAATTGATGGTAATATCCATAGTTGCACCAAACYTTRTCATATAATTTAGATTGTGAATTTCATAGTCTCAAATGTTCCACATGAAACCAAAACCTAAGTGCCTATTAGGGAGGATCAAGTARAAGGCSATTGTGAATGGAGGTTTGAGAGTTAACRTAACATTGACCTAGACTCTGAAGAAGTGGGAAATAAAATACTTGAGGAAATTATTATTTATGATTTCGGTGGTGGACCAAAGAAGGATATAATTGATTGGCATAGCCATAGTTGCACCAAAATCTATCATATAATTTAGTTTGTGAATTTCATAGTCTCAAATGTTCCACATGAAACCAAAACCTAAGTGCCTATTAGGGAGGACATGTCATTAGGCTACTAGAGTTGAGAAAGACTAGGGACTAGATGAGGTACCTACTCCTTAACAATGGAAAAAATACCTTAATAATCAATTCAAAGAATGGAAATACTAGTCAAGTTCCAAAACAACCTCTATATTCACCAACTAAAAATTTAAGGATGCGGTAGAGATAAATGAGAGTGACACAAAAATAATATTTACCACAAATAATTCCATCCATGTTGAGAAACCAATGATGTCTTCATAAACCATATTTTGGAGTCACCTTGCTTGATAGTTAACATCCAATGCACAATAAAAAATGAATAATATTGGTCTTGCACCCAATGAACATAATACGTGTGGAAATTCGGGATTGGGTCAATCCATAGGTAGAATTATGGCTCAGAATTGTTAATTCCTTGAGTGAGGACATTACTTAGTATAATATAGGGATCTCCAAAGATGTTTCCTAGAAATTCAAAATTTAAATTTCTTTGTGTTTGGGGCATTCAGTCAATAGCTAGAGGAGGCCATCACAACACCAACATGTTAATATAGCATAGGAGAGAAAAATATTTAACTATATATGTATGTTTTTTAGAATGAAATAAGGTACACATATAGGCTTAAGGGTATCTAGTTAATTATATATATATATATATATATATATATATATATATAGTAGGAAATAATTGATCTTGCAGAGTTTTGAGGTACCAACTTTACTTACATACCAATATAGAGACACATTACCAACACATAGGAACTCTTGAGGATATCCTTGCCATTCGAGTAGCGATCTTGTCACCATTTTTATGTTTTGAGCACTAATTATGGTTCTTAAGGCCCTAGACATGGTCGTGGGAGGAAATTTGGGCATTAGGCCCTAAACAAGTCTTATTGGCATCCAAGAAAAACAAAAATACCTCAAACCACCACACATGACCCCTTAATAGTTTTCTAGTCACCTGGGACTAGTAATAATGCTCTCAAGTCCCTTGCATGGTCCATGATCCATAGTAAGAATTGTTAGGACCTAAGCCCTTGTATCCCACTCCTAATAAAACTCACCCAAGGTACACCAATCACCAAATTTATTCTTGTATACCACTCATATGTATACGTATCCCTCTATCGATCATTTATGGTGGTTTAGGGTCTCGTGCATGACCCATGAGATACAAATCAATATGTTGGCCCGACTAAATCCTTGGTTTTGGGCACTAAGAAATCCCATGAGGCCATGAGACCAATCCATTCTATGTTAAATGTAAAAATTATGCATGTATATCACTTATAGGGAAACAATTCCCTCTACAATTAATTTGGGATAGTCTAGGGTTGTGTGCATGAGCCATGATCCCTAAAGGAAACTCTTAGGGATTATTTCTCTAGGTATTGGATCTAAACCATAGCTTAGACCACAAGACATGTCCTTTCTACACAAAATCTCAAATTCATAGCCATATGATAATTGCAAGTGAAAGGTTACATCTTCACATGAATTATATGAAGGTTGAAGGCCTTGTGTATAGCCTATGAATCATAGAAGAAAATATTGGGGCATATGTCCCTAATTTATGTATATAAATGGTTTCCTAGGACATAAGACCTATTACCAATTAGGATCTAAGTCCCAAATGTTTATACTTAAAGAATTAACTAACCTATGTGACCCATCAATATTATGCCAAACATCAAAATTATTCTCAACTTGAACTTGTAGGCCAACAATTCCATTTGTAGGGAATTTATACTAGTTCTTGAACCTATGCATGTTGTGCACCCTATAAGAAATTACTTGGGCCTAAGTGCCCAATTTTCCACTACCAAACCATAAGTTTAGAAGTAAGACCCATATGTGGTCCACCAATCATTAGAATAAGTCCATTGTCTCTCTTGAAAGACAAATATTCCATTTATAGGTTTCTTATGTGAAGAATTCTATATCAAACTTTCATGAATGTTTCTTATGTGAAGAATCCTATATCATTTAGTGCATTATTGAACAATCAAGAATAAATTTTTACTGGTATAAACATCAATCCTTGTGATAATGGGAAACTTACATAATCGATCAATAATATTCGCAAGGAAGAATAAACCTTGTTGAAACAACTAAGAAATTAGAGGCAAGGAAATGTTGGACATGGAGAATCAAAGGCATTCAATGGACATCATTTCAATTCTTATGAAAACCAGTGTCATGATTCTTTCTACCACTTCAAAATAGTTAAAGTGAAGTCATTCAACATAGGGGCCCTCATTTTATACAACAATGGATTAAAAAACACCTCATAGGAATCCTTGGCAATAGAATCATAAGTGCTCGATATGGGTAATTTCAATTCGAACATCAAGTCAACCTCAAATAAATATATCATCATGTAACCATGAATTGGATGAGGCACAATAACCTTTTTCCCATGCTAATTATATAAATGAGGAATCTAGAGATGAAATGATGCAACACCTAGTCTACTAACAAAGTTACATAACACAACACATTTCTCATAGTCATAAAAAAAAAACAATAAAAACATACCCTACAAAACACTTAGTAGAAATTCACATTCAAAATTCTATACTCTATTATTCAATGGAAAAATGCACAAGATCATAGGGCTTTATTACAAATACAAAGCCATTGAATTAGTTTTTGTTAACTATCTTATCAATCCCCATTACAAAGGCCAACTTGTAAGAGAGAAAAGTGTGTTCTTCCTTCCAAGATTTTAATTTATAACACTATTGGAGAATATCAAGAGATTCAAACTATTGGAAAATTTTCTTTGGTCCCACATCCACTGGTCTTGAAGGTTGATGTGGTCTTTAAGATGATTAAAATGGATGTAGTTAGGTCATTGCACATGCACCATAATTATCTCTTTGATTACTAATCCAACTGCATCTATCGACACCATAGTTTGAATTGCATTATTTAAATTCACTATAGTTTTATTGTTAAGTCCCAACCATACTTTGCTGGACTCATTATCCACTAATTTATTACTAAAAATAAACTTTCTCTCTGATGGATACTTGAGCGTAGGAATTTATTTACTAGAATATCATACCATTGGAGGCATAATGAGAAGAAGTATTTTCAAATTTGTACTAAAATAATGTTATTGCTACATAACATATGTGGATTATATTAGATTATTGTTGTTACTACAAAATCAATATATAGTAGATTATGGTTGTTTCTACATAACCAATTTGGAATATATTGTTGTTTTTTTTCCACGGGAAAGTTTCTCGTTTATATTCATCAGTATTTAAAGTGTTTACAGAGCAAGTAGCATTACAAATTCATCCCGGAGACTCAACAGGGTTCGATCACAAGACCTCCTCCCATCTCTCGGAGAAAGGTACGCTTGTCTTACCATCTGAGACGTCTGGAATATATTGTTGTTGTTGTTACAAAACCAGTAAAATAAATTTTATTACTACTTAGTAGGAGGGTTGGTAGGCACATGGTTATAATTGTGCAGATGAAACTAGATAATTTTCTTCCTCTACATATTCATGTTGATGCTCTAATTTTTTGTATTTCAGTGCTTCACTTAAAAATCGACCATTGTATTGTAAGGTTTTGACGTAGATGACTTGATCACACTGATAATAACTTCTTCTCTATGCACTATCATCCTAAACTAGTCAAACATGAAGGATAGCTAGTTCAAGTATGGATGTCAATGCATCAAACTCTCGTAGTTACAAAATTTTGATCATTATTCTAAAAAAGGTTTCTTAACAAAATTTGCAAAACAAACATCCTCCTTTGACCACATTTGTTTCTAACATCCACAACATTTCCTTCTGCATATTGACCCAACACTGCTTTGGATCCACCCCACTCTTTAGTGTTTCTTCCATTCCTTATTCTCCCACATTATTGCACCACCTTCTTCTTCTTTACCCCAATGGTTTTTATCGTCTTAAACCACCACCAATGAAGGGTTCTTACTATTTTACACCTTTACCACTCAATGGTGCCTACACCTCCCCATCCTCCCTCTTAGGAACCATTCTCATTTCTTGTTACATGGACAACAAAAATATGGAATTATCCTTATTTTCAACTCTCTACATTGGCTATCTCTCTCATGTCCACATCTTCCACCTTCTCTGTTTCATTTCTTACAAACATGATAACACAAAGAACATCATGGTAATGACAAACTCCAATCTCCTCCTCCTTCAAAAGTTCTACTACTATAGTTCCAATGCACTACTCTTCATTTTCTTCCATTTTTTCCTTCATAGGTTCTTGTTGCTCCACATCCTTCACATATTCCAAGACCGGAATTAACATCACTTTTATAACATCCTCTACTTCTTCGTTTGATGGATGTAAGTTAAATTTCATCCCAACCTTTTCCAACTAGTAGTTGTTTCTCCTCCCATCTTGCATAACCCTCCTATCAAACTACCATGACCTTCCCAACAAAATGTGACAAGCATCCATGGAAAAAACATCACATAAAACACTATTGTTATATTCCCAAATATTAAAATCAATCAAACACTATTCTCATATAGTGACCCTATGCCCATTTTGTAACCATGACACTCTATATTCTTTAGGGTGAGGTGTACTCTTCAAATTCTATTTCTAAAAAACTCTAATAGACACTATTTTTTAAAACTATGACCATCAATAAAAAAAAAAATAAAATACTTACCTCGTATCATGCATTTCATTGTGAATATTGTCCTCCTTGATTTTGGTTCTTTGTGAAACTCTTTCTCAGCTTGTAATAATACTTTTCTCATAATCAAATTCCCCACCTACTCTAACCTCAATTCAATCACTTTATCTACTATGGTTGTTGGTTATGATTCAACAATATGTGTTCTTGCTTCATATTTTCTTCCTCCTTTCAATAACTCTAGGAATTGAAATTCCATATGACCATGTACTCCAAATGTGAAGCAAATTATTTCAAATTTGTGTCCTCGACCTCTACCTTTTTCTAACCCTCTTCCTCTATCAACACCCTCTTCCTCTATAAGCATCAAATATTTTTCCAACAGGATATTCCATAGTGTTGGAGCTACTTTCACCTTCTTCAACTTTCTTTACTTTGTTCTCCCCTCTTCAAAATCTTGGATCTCTACTCATGGCCTCCTACTTTCACTACAATTTATCCTCAATTGTCAAGGTTCTTGATAAATATCTTCTACTGAATGGAAATTCAAAATTTTAAGCTCATCTTTAATGGCATAACATAGAAAATTCAAATAATTGGCGGTGGATTACAGAGTCTTCTCATTCTTCCCCGACATTACAGAAAGTCTATAAAATTCTTACGTGTATTCCTTCACTAACATATTTAACTTATTTATATTCTATAGTCTTCTCAACAAATTTAAAGTTCAATCCACAGTAAAAAAAAATTATTTTTCAACTATGACACTATCCTATCCTAAATTTTAATCTTCTCTTTACCTCTACTTTCTCTATTTAGTTGCAAATTATCCCACCACATAAAAACACATAAAAACATAGATCTTCAATTTTATACACAAAAATATAGCCCTCATAAGATATCTAATCTGCTCAAACTTAAGAAATTTTTCATTTATCATATTAAATATACAAACTCCTCAAGATTTAAACTTCTAGAATGGACATGAGTATCAAGTTTAGTTGTGACCTTAATACCTCTAATTTCTCTAATCATTCTCTTTTTCATTTTCACTTGCACTTCAAGTTATTCTCTCATAATTTTATAATCTTCTTCATCATCATTGGTAATAACCCACACCACATGGAAAATACCTATCGTTCACATTTATTTCATGGAATGCACTCGTGCCATCATTGTCCTCACTATTTCTATAAGGGAATCCACATATTCTACATCCTTCGGTCTCTTGGGTCTTCCATGACCTCTTCCTCTCTGCACCATTATTCTAACTCAGGTGATGGAATGTCACATGACTTGTCCTTGGAATTATTATTATTACCTATATGATTGTATGAATTTGAGCAAAAAAATTTATGACTAATTTTTCAAAGTTTTAAAGTCTAGTGTTTGTCAAATGAGAAACTTGAAGAATATTACAGTCCATAGAAAAAAAGATGACGAATTAGTCCATAATATGATGATATACCTGTGAAACTTGTCAAATGAGAAACTTGAAGAATATTACAGTCCATAGAAAAAAAGATGACGAATTAGTCCATAATATGATGATATACCTGTGAAACAAAATTTCATTTTTTATTTGTATAAGTATAGTGATGCCATTTACGGAAACTAAAAAATAAAATACAATTCTTAAGAAGCCGTTACAATTGGAAGTTAAGAAAATATGGATTTGGATAAAACTAATCACTAATTTGAAGAAAGTCATGAACTAATAAAGTAATCATTAACTATGACACGGTAATTTTACCTCTTGTTTAATATTGATATACATTTGAGATATAAACTCCATATGTTTTGATTGTTATTTCAAGGAACTTGTATAATGAAAATATAAGATAATGATTATGATATAAACTCCATATGTTTGATTGTTATTTCTAGGAACTTGTATAATGAAAATATAAGATAATGATTATGAATTCATAGATATGTTCAAATTCTGGAAGAAAGTGAAGTAGTGGATTGGCTTGAAGTCGAACTTGATATAGTTAAACCTAATTTATGATCATATAAAGTAGTTTTATAGTTGCATGATAAATTTGGGATAAAGCTCCCTAAAGAGGGGTATGATTGCTTTCTTTTGTCAATAATTAATTTTACCATACTGTTATTGTAAGGGCATGTCAAATGGATGGATAACTCAATATTGTTTAATGTATGTATATCTATATAGTTTGATGCTTTAAGACTTTATGATGGCATAAAATGATTATATGTTATGTGATGATTGGCTATGACCTATGAGTGAGTTGAGATTTATTTAGATGATTTTGAATGTTATAATTATGAGTATGGATTAATGATTTTGATATGATGATTGACTAAAATATTTTTATGAAACATGTTGATTGATGAAATTGATTAATGATTAAATGATATAATAAAGTAGATTGTTATATATTGTGATATTAGTGATGATTTATAGAGTGTGACAGGGAAGACGTAGGGTGCATGTGTCGTAGGGAGAATCAAGTTATATGGATCCGAGTTGAGTTAGGAGAATGATGTCTTAATTTATATATTATATTATAAACATGGGATTATGG
>JASDQU010334575.1:2002-12701 GCA_032191745.1 Picea mariana
GAGACAGTGTAAGTTGCACTGAGGACAGTGCAAAAATAAGGGGAGGGGGATTGTAATGTCCCCAAGGCCGAGCCCTGTTGTAAATCATGTTCTAAAAGGAATTGTAATTATGTTTTATAGGCTGGTGAGCCAAGTTTTTATAAGTTGGTGGCTTATGTGTTTGTTAGGCCAGGGAGCCTAAGTGTTGAAGGCCAGGAGCCTGTTGTTGTATATGTAATCACGCAGAACAAATTAATAAAAATTTGTAAACACTGCCAGGTGTAGACCAACCACGATGAAGGAGTGAAGGGGGAATGAGAATCCATAGAGAGGGCAAGGGATTAGGGGATGGAAGGTGGGAAAAGGGGCTAACTGTTAAGCCTAGGGGGCTTAAGCCTTGGGAATAATATTTTATTATTATTCCAAAGAACATGTGCATTTTATGTTGTTATCCTAAGTTCCTGGCAAGGGAAAAACGTGCAAAGCGGATGCATGTTGATGGAACACATGCAGTTCCAAGGGTGACAAGTGTCAACCCTGGTGCATGTGAATAAATGGACAAGATGAGCTGTGAGAGGGGTTCTTCTCGATTCTTCCCGATTTTCTGAACCGGACATCTCGTCCAACCTCTGCAAGAGATACCCCGTACATCCACTGATCCAGAAGCTGTGTGTTGATTCTGAAAAGCCGAAACATCCTCTGTTTGAGTATCGAGCCTATGTGTGGAGTCTTGTTGGAAGCCATATCCATGAGTCCATTTTCCATTTTTGAACCTATTGGAAAGCCCGTGTCTGTTTTCCCATCGGCTGCTGTGGCCACGTAGTGCTGGACTGCGTGGGGATTGTTGGCCAGTTTGTGCAACACTCTCTCCAGGAGAGAGAGGTGGTTGAATTGGAAGAACAGGTTGCTTGGCCTGTGAGTGACTCTCTTCAGGTGAGAGAGTGCAGAGAGGAAGGAGAGAACTCCTGGAAGGAACCCTGTAGTTGCCACAGAGCTCATAGACTTCTGATTCGATCTGTTGCTATAACCCAAGGCAAGGGAGGTTAGCAGTCGAAGGACTGTCTAGGTGACAGAGAAGGTGCATACTCTTGGGGTGGAACAGGCATGTGGGGAAGGAGAGTCTATGGGCAGTGAGAATGAGTGGTTCCTGGGAGAGAATTCCTTCCTCGTGACTGTGTGTTTTCCCTATAACCTCAGCCTAGCCTAGGATTCCTTGCCTTGGGGTGGAGCTTAGTCCCAGCTCGGGGGTGGCCTACTGCTGAGATGATGAGTAGTGCGGTCTAAGGCTGGGAGGTTCGTGGAAGGCCTGTACCTGGTTGGTGGAATTACCTCAATTTCAAGATAAGTATCAGCTTATGTTAAATGTTATGTTCTGCATGCTTGTGATGCTTATATTTTATCATGTATTTTGTTGTGCAGATGAATTATGGTTAATGTCATTCTTAAAATTATGATAGCAATAATTTATATGACTTACTCTGAGTTTAAATGTGTTTCATTTGCTTAAATGCATGTTGTTTTATAAGGCGAGAGTGGGTGTTATATTTCCGCGAAGTTTGTTAACCGAAAAAGTGGTGTCACATATAATCTCCTCAAATCCTACACCAATCCTCAAGGATTCAAAGTAGACCCTGGATCCCGCATTATTCAACTCAAATCCTTGTTCATTGTCTATTTCGGAAATGATACTTTCCTAGCCCTTACTAATAAGGTTCATTAGAGTTCTCACCTACTCAATGTAGTGGAATATAACAAAACCAAACATGCCACTCCAATTACCCTTGATTGGACTAGTATAAATTACCCCAAATCTTGGGAAGTTAAATACAAAAACTTGTTCCTTAAAGATCAAATCCTTTCTAGATCTCTTTCTGTAAATAGGCCAATTATGTTTGACAGAACTAGTAACTCTTTTTAGTTACCTAACAATTATAACCCTATATATTTTCAACCTCCTATCAATAGATCTGCTTTTGTCTCTTCCTCTAACACTCACTTTCCTCGAATCCAATCATCTCAACAAGTATTTGAAGAGCTATGCACTACAAGAGAAACAAAAGAATCATGTGTATCACAATGTAGTGTATGGAGCTCAATTGTATCCATAGAAGGGTCCATGGGACACTTACCTTTGTAGAGAAGTAAAGAAAGGGGTTATCTCTATTATGTATCCTACAATAACTTCTGAGTGTCATACAATTAGAGGGATTATTATGGCTTCTCTACACATATGGCCTCAAAAACAAACTCGGATACAAATCTTACCCTTTCACATAGATTATTTTGTTTAATAAGAAATGATACAATTCATAACAACATCACAGAGATACAAAGATAACAGAATAATTGCAGAAGAACTAGGATATATATTAACGCTAACCTTCACAACTAAATGACTAGATTACAAATTGAAAATTGGTTGACCACTTTTCGATTGGCTCTGATACCAACATGCCACAGGATTAGTGCCTATATAGACTAAAACACATACATGGTATGATCATCTTCGAAGGGCGAAGATTGCCATAGACTCTACTCAAGCCTTCATTTTGATCCTAGTTGATTGCACTAAGTGTAGAGGGAGAGCATACGCATAGGCACCCTTCCTTTATTACACTTTATATCCCTGATTTTCTTATACAAGGTTGCTTATAGCACGAGCACATAGGATACCCATAGCTCAGACATTTAGACACTAAATATATATCAAATGAAAAAATGAAGAATGCAATCACTCATCCTTTATTTATACAAACACACTCGGTAGAACCGATGACTACAAATCTACAACTAATGGTAAAATCAAATATTTGGGGTGATAGTGTGGACTTCAGTATCATTATCTCATCCCTTAGATGGTCCTTTCAGACATATGGGGACCCGAATCGACTGACGAATCTACGGATGGATAGACTCTGACCTATACAACCGTGGAGATACTTTAAGCATCCCACCGTGCTTTAATCATAATATTCATACCCGACAAGGAAGATACAAAGACATTCACCACAGGTGCATCCTTCCTAGTTGTCATCACTATCATCTTCTAGCCAACACAAATATGTTGGCAGAGACTTTGGTTCTAGGAAAAGGATATGCTGGCAACATCATTCTACATCTGAACCTTGCATTGATGGACAAGACTTCCAACATAATTCTCCTTGAAAAATTGATTCCACTTTGTAATTAAGTGGGATTTTCTTTGTGATTTGTCCAATTCTACGTCCTTCATGATCACGCTAGAGGAAATTATGTGTTATATAGATAGAAGGTTCATGGTTTGAATATTTGTTGCCAAGATGCCTCAACTTGAATTTAAACCAGAAATTCTTTTGATGTGCAACTATCATATCAACTTGCAGATGGAGGATGAAGTTAGCTTGTCATTGTTCCTAGTCAACTCTTGGACAAAACTTATCCAAAAATACTTGTTTCCAACCTGACCACTTTTGTTGGCAAAGAGTGGTAGGATATCCACTAATAAGAATCTCACCTTGTGGCAGAACTTGAGAATTAACTGGTACCTAGACCAGGTTAAATAACCAGTGTCTATATCAACACAAAATAATTATTTCCATCTTCTTATATTGTATCAATCCATACATCATTTAGCATTTTTAATTTTTGGTAGGCATCATCAAGGCCATGGAATGATGTATTCTCCAATTTTTCCAAGATTTTGATTTTTAGTGGAGAATTCATTTTTTCTTTAATTGAAGTGATGGTCAATTATCGCTCAACTACTTCTCTGCTAGCGAATTCAAGGAACTCATTACATTCCTTTTCAAACGTGGGATCCTTGAAAATTCTTCGTAGATGCTTAGCAAAGATTTCATGTTTGATTCCTACTCTTTTATCTTAAGAACTTGATGAGGCTCTTGGAGAGAGCATTTGGATCCTGTCAATTTTTCCTGAAGCTCCTGCTGAGAACATGTGAATTATGGTTGACGATTCCCCCTAGTTAGCATATCAACAACACAATTTAGTTTACCAGATTTATAAATGATATCAAAATCAAAGTTTTGCAACCAGAGAAACCATTTCATAATTCTGGAGATATTTTCAGCCATAAGATTCTCATTTTTTAATATGCCTGCCATAATTTTTAAGTATTTTATGATGGTGAACCTGACAGGATTCAGATACAATTTGAAATGATTCACAGTTTTCTTTACTACAAGAATGTCTTTATGGATAGAAGGGTAGTTTATATCAGCCCCTTTAAAAGATCCATATGCATATCCACAAATTTATTCAACTTTATCTATTTTTTCTATTAAAATCCCACCCTAAGAAGTATTAGAGGCATATGTCTCTATGATCAATTCTCAGGTCCCTTGCGGGAGAGATAAGGTTGGAAACTGATGAACTTTGTCTTTTATTAATCAAACAACTTTTGTTATGAAGTTGTGTCTTGTCAAGAATTTGATCGAGAAAATGAGAGAAAATCTTTAAGACATGTTCCTACAAAATAACTTGACCTTTATTTATCCTGAAACCTAAGAATTCAATGTTAGTCTTTCAAATTTCCATTTTACTTTTTGAGATTACAAGACCATGTTGGAAGACTAACTGATAAAATATATGCATGTGCTTGATATGATCTTGTAGACTTTTGGAGCATACCAAAATATCATCTATGTAAACCAATGCCCATGAATATTCTCTGAAATATCTTCCATTCGCTTCTGGAATTCTGACGAAGCATTATTTATACCAAATGGAAGTACTTTCCATTGATACTGACCATGAGGAACAATAAAGGTTTTTTTATATATGTCTTTTTCTTCTATACCAATCTGGTAGAAACCTTATTTGAGATCAAACTTGTTAAATATTGTACAGCCTGTTATTCTTTGCAAAAGACGAGACTTATTTGGGAGAGGATATCTCACTGGTAGTAAAACTTTACTTAGAGGCTTATAATCAAATATTAATATTGGCTTGCCTCTCTTTATCTCAGAATGCTTATTGACCACAAAATATTTGCAAGCTTGGGGACTTTTACAAGATTCAATGAAGCCCTTATTCAAAAGGTCTTTAATTTCATTAGCACAAAATTCTCTTTCTAAGGGGGTCATTACTCTAGTTGATGCCTTTTGAGGAATTGGATTATTTAATGGGTCAAATGGCAAGGAGACAAAATATTGTTCTCAACTCCAAAATGCATTAGGACTTTCATAGGTGCAATGTTTTTCAATATGGATATATGCATATGCTATGCATCTTTCCATCTTAAAGAGTTTTGCTAAAGGGATATGTGCAGGTTTGGATTCTTTGGGTAAGGGTTTGCATTTTGGGTTTCTTTGGTGAGACACGAGAGAGGTTATGATTCTACCATTTATTTTACATTTGAAAATCATATTTACAAAATCTATACACATTGGAATAACTCTGGTAATAAATTCAAATCCTAGAGTAGAATCTTAACTAATGTTATCTAGTCTGCTCAAAGAGAGTGTATCTTTCTAACCTGCAATATAGATGGGAAAATATGCTACTTTTCACAGAAGGTTGGCAGGGCTTCATTCAATTGCAATGCCTCTTTTATTTTTCTTTTCCCAATAGAAGGGAGGAATAACATTTCTTTTAGACAGATTCATTTGGCAACCTGAATCAATCATGCAATCAAGTTGATAAGGAAATTGCTCAAGAGGAAAAAACTAGACTTTGATATATGATTTAGGACCTGAAAATTGTCCCAATGAAAGATATGTAGAATTTTCTTCTAGTTCATATTCTTCACTTTCTTCATGGAAGAAAGAATGTTTCCTTTTGTTTTATGGAGGCTCTTGTAGCACTCTAGCATATTCGTTGGTATTCTCTTCTTCAGAATAATGGTCTAACTCTTTTTCTATGAGTTCCAACAAGTGTTTTAGATCTTCAATTTCTCTGATCATTCTTCTGAGATTGATTTTTTTTTTATTTGATTTGCAATCTCAACAATCTTGCTTTGTCCTGTCTAAACTATTTTATGTCTTTATGTTGATCAAGGTATTCTTTATAGAGATATGCAAGATTGTAAACATCTAGATTATTCTTGAGCAGGTGAGATTCTTCTACTTTGAAAGATTTTTCTTTAAGTTGTGTCAAGATTTTCTTCTTTTCTTCTTTTAAATCTTGTCTCAACACATATTGAGAGATCGGAATCTTGGATAATTCTTTGTCAATTTTTGCAGGTCGTTGTCACATATTTTCTTCTTTATTTTTCTATACTGTGAACATCCAAAATGAGTATTCATGAGGCGCCTCACAAACCCCTAAATTTGGTGCATCAGAGTCAGATTCATAGGAGGATTATGATGAACCAAATTTATTAAGAGTAGGAGAATCACTGCTCTCATCTTCAGATGGAAGTAAAACAACTTCTTCTCCATCTAGGTATTCGCCAAGCATGTATATTGATAGATCCCACCAAGTTGGATCTAACTCATCTGTAAGTAAAGTGGCTAGGCATGGATTTTCTTCTTGGAAGGACACTTTTTCGCCCAATGGCATTTCTTACCGCAGATGAAACATTTTTTTTCTTTTTTAGCTGGAGAAGATCTGTGTTTGAGATAGTGTTTTCCCTTATAAAACTTCTTGGATTTGGAGGAATTTTTATGCTTATAGGGCTTAGCAGGATGAAATTTGGGTTGGCTGGTATACAAAGGATTTTTATTTTTCTTGCAGGTGCAAGATTACTTTAAATGCCCACGATTATGTGGGACACAACCCCAATCAAACACGTGAACTATTGTTTTGCAAAATACAAGAGAGAACATAGAAGAATGTCTTTGAAATCCTTTTGAAACTCTTTTTTATAAACAACGTTCTTCCCATACCTGGATTATATATGCATGGAGTTAAGCCGCCAGAGAAAGACCTTTGATAATGATCTTCTTATCCTTAATAAATTGCTCAACTGCATCTGGAACATGACCTAGATATATTCTCAGATTGTATTTAAGAAACTTTGGCTTATCTTCATTACTAGATGTGATCAATAAATTTTGCTTGTAATAAAAATACTATTCATGTTCTTCAAGATCAGAAAGTATCTGAGAGATGAAAAGAGAAGCCAAATGGTCATAGTCTTCTTCATCACCATGATCATAAAACTAATGACCAATTGCAGATAGTATTTTCTCATCAGCATATGCTTTTGAAAGTATTTCATTCCTAGATTCGTGTGGCAACCATCGCCATCATTCAAGTGAAAGTCCTTAAAATCCAATAACTAACTAAACTATTATTTGTTGTGAAGTTATGGTTGGATCTTGGGTTTTCTTGTATGTTACCCAATTGCTTAAAAGTTGGATAGCCTATCTTTGCTATATTTTGATAGGATATGTTGAGAATAGGTTGTTCAGGCATTTGGGAGATAAGTTTATTCATGCTATCTATTCCAAAATGGAATTTATTATAAGAGGTAGAGGACGCAGATTTTTCCATTATGACATCCATACTAGGGATAGCAGGAGATGTTCCAGAAGAGGGATTAGCATGGCTATTCCCAAGACCTCCTCCAACTGTGCCAAGTGTTCAGCCCACATCCTTTTGTATATCAAGATGTCGTCGAAGAATACCAAAAGGTACTTTTGCAGCTGCCCTCTGAAGATGTGATTCATGGAAGACTGGAATGTGGTTGGTGTGTTGGTCAACCCTAAAGGCATGACCAGAAACTCAAAGTGCCCAAAATGGCATCAAAAAATTGTTTTCTCTATTTCCTACTCTTTAATGTTGATCTGATGGTAACTTGATCGTAGATCTATTTTGGTGAAGAAGACTGCCCCATGTAGCTCATCCATCAACTCATCTATGCACGGGATGGGGTACATGTTCTTGATTGCCTTCTAATTAAGGGCCCGATAATCTATGCACATCCTCAATGTGCCATCCTTCTTCAGTACCAGTACAACTGAAGAAGTGAAAGGACTCGTGTTGGGCCTAATGTGCCCCATCGCAAGCAATTCCTTGATTTCCTTCTCAATCTCGTCCTTGAATGTTTTTGGGTGTCTATAAGGTGCGGTGATCATTGGTGTTTCCCCTGCCTCTAACTCAATAGTGTGCTCAAATGTTGTGTTTGGTGGTCTCCCTAGTGGTATCATTCCAAATACTGGATCATACTGACTCAGAAGTGCCATGATCTCTAGATGATACTGCTCTCTGCCATCTAAATATCTCTTGCTGGTAATCAAGCACTCGACATCATATACTACATCACCATGTCGAAATATCCTCTCCATCCTCTTTGATGACACTTCCCGAGGTGCTCTTGTAGACATGCCCCTCAACACTACCCTCGACCCATTGGTGTGTCGAAAACTCTGTGTCAAGGTCTGGTAGTTTACCCCAATCTCTCCCAGTGAACATAACCACTGAACATCTAGTACTGCATATGTGTCTGACAAGTCAACTATATAGAATGTGTATGTCATTATGTATTTACCTAGCTTTACCTCTAGTTATGGAACCATAACCAAGAATGTCATGGTATACCCATCTTCCACGACTATTTTAAATCCCTCTAACTCCTCAGTGTGTAACCCCCTCCGGGCTACTAAGGTTGCATCTATGAAATTTTGGGTTGCCCCACTCTCTACCAATGTTGTGATGTGTTGTCCTTGTATGAGCCCTTTGATTTTGATAGTGTTATACATGGGTACTCATGAGAGGGTTTCTATGGTACCCCCTTTCGCAATCCTTCGAGGTTTTGTCTCTTCCCTCGGTGATGGTGCTACATGTGGCTGGTGTTTCTTTGGAGGATGATATGGATCATGTGCATTCTCCTCCTCTAATTCATTTCTTGATGTCGATTTGATCTCGACCTCCTGACTGTCTGACTCCACCTCAATGTAGTGAATTTGTCCCTTGCCCATGCATATATGGCCTGGGACCCAAGGATCTATGCAAAAGAATAAGATATTATTTCTCATCAACTCCCTCCTAGTATCATCATCCAGCTTGGGTTTGCCTTTCCAATCCCTTTGAGGATTCTTCTTATCCTTATCTCTTTGTGGTAGAAAGGGTTTGGTGAAGGTCTTGGGTTTTTTCACTGAATCCCCCATGTCTCTAGCACACAAGATGGCCTCTTGTAGGGTGTGAGGCTTGAAGGACTTAACCCAACCCCTCAATGGATATGTCAATGCCTCGGTGAACAACATCACCAACCTATGCTCAGATATATCAAATATTTCCATTGCCTTCCAATGGAACTCTGTGATGAATGCTTCGACTGACCTAGTATGTCTCAACTGTGTCAAATCCATGAATTGGAGTTCTGGATCCCTTCTGTCAAACCTATCCATCAACTCCTCGTTGAACTCCAAATAAGATGCAATGTGGTTGTGACCTAAGGTCACTAGTCCATGATACCACCACTCGTGGGCCTCCCCCTCCAATTGTAAGGTAGTGAAGCTGATAACTTCAGACTCCATCAATAGAATATGTATCAAAATTTTGTACCCATGCATGAGCTTAACATCGGGACGAATCATCAAAAGTAGGAATGTTTATTTTCCCCACCTTCTTGATAAAGTCCATGTTTTGGGTCTTCATGTTTCCTCTCTGTGTCTCCCTAGGCCTGTTTTGATATATGATTGAACAGTAGTCCATAAATCTTATATTAGCATGGAAATCTAGCCCTAATTCCAAGTAGTCTCTTCTATACTCCACAAAAGGATCTTGTGACCTTGTCCTCCCTTGTCCTGGTTGTCCCATTGGTTGTCTAGGTTGCCCCATATGTTGTCCCCCCTAGAAATGAGGATATAAAGGTCGAGGAATCCTCCATGTTGATGTATAGGTACGAACGGGTGACTGGAACCCACTAAAACCACTAGATCCACCTCCCTGGTGTCCCTCGAAACCACTCACTCATCATGTTCGGTTTCCCTCTAGAAAAATCATTTAATATGGTCTGGGTACTGTCAATCGACGTCTCGTGGCCTTTCCTCTTGCCCTCTGTTGTCTCATTCTTGTCAACCATAGTATTTTCTAATTCTGCCTTTGTCTCATAACTGATATGATCCCTGTCTCTGTCCTCTACCTCTGGCATTGTATATGATTGAGTGTGGAAGGGAGAGTATTCCCTCTTGTTCATGTCCCTTTTGTCTCTTTTGTGACCCCTACGGCATTGAATGCACTCGTCCCCGATGTGACCTTGGTCCTCTCGGTATGCTTCACTTGTTCACGGAATAATGGGATCATGAGTTATGCTTCTTCATAGGCTAGCAGGAAGAAGGCTCTAATACCATTGAAATATCTCAAAACCCTCAGAACATAGTTATCGAATTAATGAGAACGGTGACCTCAAAACGAGAAATCTTGCCCAAAAACCCCATATTTTTTCATAAAAAACATCAAAATCAACCCTCAAATAAAAAAGTGGTGCTATCGGTAGCACCATTTTTTTAAATGGGGTCAAAATTACAACATTTTTCAAACATGGCCTTCAAAACTCAGACAGTAGCTTAAAAAAACCTTAAAATCAACACCTAAAAAAAATAGATATTTTTTTTTTTTTTTTCTTTTCAAAATGTTAAAATTTGACATCATTTGAAATCGTATTTTTATCACTTGGTACCATTAAAACCAAAACCTCAAAATCAACCATCAAATTGAAAAGTACTTCTATCGGTAACACCCATTCTAAAATTGGGGTATGAAAATGACACATTTTTATAATGTAGTAAAAGAACTCATCATTACTGTAAACAAAATCATAAAATCAACCCTTAAA
>JASDQU010334577.1:6156-18857 GCA_032191745.1 Picea mariana
CAAATCTGATTTGTAGCTTTGTAATAGACCTGATGTATATGATCACTTTCCCGCAAACCTTCCTTAACTTTAAAAACAAAAGACTAGCATTTTCATCAAACTTTTCTTTAGTCTCACATGCCTAGTTTTGGATTAGTCAACAACCCTAACTTGAAGTAATCATAAATTTGAACTTGTAATGTATAAATATCTAAAACTAATACACAATGTTATTCAGTGTGTTTTATGCAATTCCTCCAAGTTTCACTACTTGGAACCTCTCAGAAAAGGAGTTATGGCAAAAATGGCATACCTTGCTAAATTCTGGCTTATTCTAGAGAGCAACCTTGTAGAGCGTTCTACGCAAAAAATATTTGATGAATTGATCTGGAACTATTACATAGCATACTACATACTGTACCCTAACCAACACATTTGGTCTCACTAAATTTGGATCTGTTATGAAGAAGTTATGACGTTTTTACCCGAAATACCTGATTTTGACTAGTTTCAGGATTGACCACAAACCCTATTTTCTACGAGTGTAACTCCCCAAACACAACGACCCACAAGATGAATATTTTACCAAAAATTATTGGGTTCATTACCCAAACCTTTGTGCTACGGGGCTTTCTTCAAGGGTTGACATCAATGACAACCAACCTTAATCAACACATAAGCCCTTAAAGATTAATTTTAGGCCTAAGGACGTTGTTTACTTTTATTGGGCAATGGTTAAGGCCTTGAAACCTATCCTGGTTTTGTAAAACTTCCGAATGTAAAACATATCTCGCTAATAGAGAAAATATTCCCTCTAGACGAATTTTGTGTTTGTTCTACATTATTTTTTAGACTATTTTGGGACCTATTTATAGCCCATTAGTCCTAAAGAAGCATCACTTAGAAGTAAAACCACTATTAATGCGATTTTTTGAATTTAAACAACACATTCATTGATAATGCATGTACTATTTGTTGTCTTATCACTTATGGATCCATTATGCTTCCATAATCATTGTAAAAAATAGTGTGCACACATTATATGATGCACAAATATTACCTTGAAAGAAAACAAAGTGGCACAAAGTGCTAGGATATTTTGACACTATAAGTTAGTTGAAGTTCAACTTAGTCTATCATGCTTTTAGGTACATTGTGTTTTTAGTGTGTTTCTTTGTTTTTTATTTTTCTTGTATTAATCTAGTAGTCATAATCATCTCTTTTACATAAGTGAAAACATATCCTTGATGTTAACGACACATAATCCAAAAATTAAATCTCAAATGGTTTATGATCTCTATTTAAAAGTCATGTATTATTATTTTTTTATTTTCGATGTGAAAGATTCTCATGATACCAAATTATTTTGCGCATTAAAAAAATATATTTAATTAAATGTGCATTATTTTAGCAAAGACTCCCTAGTAAGATTCCATCGATGGAAAAACGTAAAGGTTGAAAATGTAGCAAACATATCCTTCTCCATTTGTAATATATATACTTTACCATTCATGTTGGAAGGACATCCATGCATTGAAAAAATACTCTTTTTTTCCATAATTCTGTGTTGCCATAATTCCTAGTGTGTGAGTAGAATACATTAATGTAACACCCTGTTTCCCCCAGCCTGTAAACATAACTATATTGGCTAGGAACTATGGGAAACTCGAAGGTGTGAATGTTTTATTTGATGGACCTTTGTATAAAAGGTCAATGAATGTAAATTATGTTATGAATATGTGTTGCATGACTGCTGGGAAGGGGATGTGCTAAAAGAGACCACGATGGCTAATGAAAAGGTGGTGGAAGGGACCCAAAACGGTTGCATTAACTTCAACCGAACCAATACCTTACTGGTTTTTACTTGCTTAAGACCAAAACAACTCTCTGACCCAGGAATGAAATTTTGTCAGGATGGTAGGTGGGGAGGCTCTTTAAGATTTAATGAGGGGATGGGGTGGAACACCCATCTGTAAAGCTCTCAGACCTGACCACAGATAGGAAAATTCACACCACACACAATCTTGTAGAGGGATGCAAGAAAGAAAGTGTGGGTGTGGTTAGAGGGGAAGCAGAAGAGATTGTAGAGGAGAATCTCAGCTCCCGGATCAAGACAGAAGAAGGAGAGTAACCATCTTCCTTGTGTATTTTCTGTATCGGGAGAAGGAGAGTAACCTTCGTCCCTAACTTCCATTGAGCTGGAAGTAAGAGATTGAATCTCAGAGCATCGTGGTCTAAGATTAGGGGCGGCCAGTGATAAATCCATTGGGAGTGACTGAGCCTATGGTTGGGTGGAAATGATCACCCCTCTCAGTGGTCGCATCATGCCTTGTGGTTTTGATAAGTGTTTTATGCCTTGTATTTTGAATTTAATATCATGGATATGTGCTCATGTTTATACGCCCATAAATGGTTTATGTATGCTATGATTTCCTGGTATTTTAGATTGGAAATAATGAATGTATGTGTACACTTATATGCCACAGTTAGTTTCTGTATAAACTGAGTAAGTCCGGAGCATGAGTCCGTTCCACTGAGAATCGTCCCATTTGCCTGATTCTCATGATGTTCTAGTTTAATCTCCCGAAAGCACCTTCCCTAGGGAATTGCATCATGTCTCAGAGTCAAAGTAAGCTCCTTGGTATGGCTACCACTACGGTAAACCCACAAGGTTACCCTGCCCCAGTGTCATAGCTCATAACTCGGTGAGTTGGGAAGGAACTTCATTCAGGACAATAGCCTAGGGACTTTGAAAAGTACCCAAGACCTTATCCAAAAACCCAACTAAGATTAGGAATAATTGACCAAGAACCATCTAAAGGTTCATGTGTCTTAGGTCTAGAAACCCTGTGCAACAAGGGTTAGCTCTCAAATATTTCAGAGTAGTGGGAGTTTGAAGCTCTGAGAAATTGAATTTCGTTACCCAAGTTCAGAAAGGATAGTTAGTCAAATTATCAAAAAGGAGTATCCTTTCATTTGGTAGACGAACGAAAGAGATCCTTTTGAAAGTATCCCAAGTCTATCAGGACCAATGGATCTAGAGGAGGAGCATAGGTGTTAACGCCTCAACCCCTTCAGTCTTCGCAAGTAGCGATGGAATCGGGACCGTAGGTCCCAAGATCCATCGAGAGCTACCTTGATCGTCGATATTAACCCTTGTGTAGGCGGGAGAGTGGACTTGTCAAAGTCCCGAAAGTCCCGAAGTTATCGGAACTGTCCACCGACAGAGGACACATGGTTAAGGATCAACATTTTGCTGACCCGCTGGTGAAGGAAGTCAAAGGGTAGAGTTTTGTGAACTCACGAGACCCAAACTCACGATTTGATCGAAACCGTTAGATCACAGGAGGGCCATGACCGTTGATCTGGGCACGGGGATATCGGGAGTTCAGGGTTTGAGACTTAGAAAGATAGGCATTGGTTGTGTTCCAACTTCACGAAACGTGAAGTCTCAACAAGTTCGAAAGAATAAGCCCCCGGTCGTGACGAATGGTCATGTGGGTGGAAGATTAAGGGAGGCACTACTGAGGACCTGGATTTCAAGGAATGAAGAGTCAGAGTTGGCTCATGTTCATTATCCCGATACGTGAAATCATGACATGATCACAACTGTTAATTGAGGGGATAGCACAGGACCATATATCTGGCCTTGGACAGAAACTGGAGATCGAAAATTCGGGAAACAAGAGTCAGGGTTGACTCACTTGCAGAAGTTTCAAAGTCCTGAAATGTGAAGTGCCCTTTTATAGGCATGCGGTCACAACTTGTGGTCACATAGGTGAAGCTTGTGTCTTGAGAATTTTCACGTTGATGGTGTTTCAGTAGGGCTAGTGGATCAAACATCAAGATTTTAGTAGGAAATAGAAGAGCTAATCCGGCTCTTGAATCAAAAATTTTATTTAGTTCTCTCTCAAAGCATGGGGGTGTTAAAAATTGGTATCAGAGCATGGTTACAATACTCATCCTGTTTGGGCTCATGGATGAGGACATTAAGAGGCGAAATCTTACCTTACTCCCTTTCCTAAAAAGGTTGGTTAAGCCCTTACTATAGAAAGAATGACAACCTACTATTGTGTGTGTATGCATTACTGCTCTGTGTGTAGGAAATTAAGAAATGTGAATTAAGTTTTGGTTGTGAACGAATATAATGTTGGCTAACAACAAGTGTTTGTCTACATGAAAGCGGACGATCAACCACAGAAAATTGCAGATGTATAGACTGGTGACGCACCATGAAGTGGGGGATGGCTCCCACAATAGAGACGAAGAGTCTAACGAAAGGAGGGCAGTAGAGACCCCTCCAGATCTAGCTGAGACTGTGAGGAGTCTCATGGACAAACTACAGAGTTGCAAGGCCGACAATGAGAGGTTGATAAAAGATAAAGAGAAGCAAACATAAATTTATGCAGTCTTGCTACAAAGTTTATCCGACATACAAAGACAACTGCAGTATGGACCTGGCACCAGTCACGTGGACCGATGATAGACAAAGAGGAGTCGAAGTCCACCTGAGATACGAAAACATGGTCTTTTAAGTGGCCACACTGGGATCAACACCTCAAGAAAGGTCCACCTCAGATATAGGGGACAAGCATCAGACGATTCCTCTAGAAAGGAAACTGGCGACTCGGAGGGATCTTCTAGTAGAAGAACTAGTTCAGATTCCCGAAGAAAATGAAAGAAACAAAATCATTCCAAAACTCATAATCTTGAAGAATTCAAGAAGACCAAACCACCCTCTTTCAATGGTGAGATAAAGAGGGGAGAGGAAGAGAAGGCCTGGCTTCTTGGACTAAAGAAGTGTTTCAGAGTCCATGACTTCTCAGAAAAATTGAAGGCCCGAGTAGCCACTTTCAACCTAAATGGAAAGGATTCCATTTGGTGGAAAGACCTTAAGAATGTGAAAGGGATTCATGAAGAATACCTATCTTGGAAACGGATTGAAAAATACTTCAGGAAGAAGTATTTTTTCGAAAAATTATTTCGACGAAAACACTAAAGAATTCTATGAACTCAAGCTGGGAGAACTCATTATAGAGGAATATGTCAACAAATTCCTTGAGTTGCTGAGGAACTGCCCGCACCGACAATAGAACAACAGGAGAATTTACAACATCCAAGAAGCTACCGTTGTTAACAACGTGGCCAGGAGTATGCCACGAATCTATGTAGTCGTGGATAATAAACAAGCCGACCACCAAGCTTCAGTGGTGGAGATTGAAGGTATGATCACCAACCATCTAGTGTCTATTCTAGTTGACCCTAGTTCAAATTTGAGTTATATAGCTCCTCAGTCTATTGATAAGTGTAAATTACAGCCACATAAACATGTTAAGCCATGGTTGGTACAGTTAGCCACTGGAACCAAAAGAAAGGTGGCAGAGGTCATACCAGCTTGCCAATTCACTATGGGTGGATTCCCCACCCAGGCAACCCTTAACATACTACCCCTAGGATCGTATGACCTGTTGATTGGTATGGACTGGCTAGCCACATATAAAACTAGACTGGACTGTTACCATAAAACCTTAGAATGTGTAAGTGAAGAAGGGATAAGGATAACCCTTCAAGGAATCCAGAAACCTGTCTCGGTGAGACGAATATCATCCCTTCAAATGAGAAAGTATTGTAGAAAGGGATGTCCACTATATGTGATATAGGTGTTGAAATCAGTTGAGGATGACAGACCAAGCCTCAAAGACCACCCCATACTAAGAGAATATAGATATGTGTTTCTAGAAGAGGTACCAGGTCTACCTCCGAGAAGGGACATTGACTTCTCGATAGAACTTGCACCAGGAGCGGTGCCAGTGTCTAGGACACCATACAGGATGAGCACACCCAAGCTAGTTGAGATTAAATTATAATTAAAAGAAATGATGGGAAAAGGCTATATCCGACCCAATGTGTGTCATTGGGGAGCACTCATCCTATTTGTGAAGAAGAAATATGGTACCCTTCGTTTGTGCATTGATTATAGACAACTCAATAAGGTAACCATAAAGAACAAGTACACCTTACCCAGGATCGATGACTTATTCGATCAATTGGGAGGTGTTTCCATATTCTCAAAGATTGACTTGAGATCTGGATACCATCAAGTCTGAATCAAGGGTGAAGACATCCAAAAAACCACCTTCAGGAAAAAATATGGTCACTACGAGCTTGTGGTAGTACCATTTGGGTTAACCAATGCCCCTGCCACTTTTATGTGCTTGATGAACAATGTGCTCAAAAAATTCTTAGACAAATTTGTACTGGTTTTTATTGACGATATCTTAATATACTCCAAGAATAGAGAGGAACATGAGGAACATATTAGACTTGTGCTTCAAGTGCTAAGAGAATATCAGCTCTATGCCAAATTTAGCAAGTGTGATTTTTTTCAGAAGCAAATACATTACTTGAGCCATGTCATATCTAAGGAAGGGGTAGTAGTAGACCCTGACAAGATCAAGTCTATCATGGAATGGCCTACCCCAAAGGATGTTTTAGATATTAGATCCTTTATGGGCTTAATAGGATACTATAGGAGATTTATAAAAGGATTCTCCAAGATTGGTTGTCCAATCACTTCCCTCCAGAAGAAGGGAGCTGAATTCATGTGGACACAAGAATGTGAAGAAAGATTTCAATCCCTGAAATACTTTCTGACCCATGCACCCATGGTGAAGATTGGTGATCCCGAAAATGACTTCCTCATGTGCACAGATGCCTGCAAGGAAGGGCTTGGAGAAGTCCTTATGCATGAAGGAAGCGTAGTCTTCTACGAATCCCCAAAATTGAATTAGCACGAAGTCAACTATGTGACCCATGATCTAGAGCTGGCTGCCATAGTGCACGCCTTGAAAATGTGGAGGCATTACCTCCTAGGTAGGAAATTTATACTTATGATAGACCACTGTGGATTGCAACACCTGTTTGACCAACCAAAACTCAATGCTAGACAAGCTAGGTAGATGGCCCTCCTTAGCGAGTTTGATTTCGAAATCAAACATATCAAAGGAAAGAAAAATAAGGTAGTCGATGCCCTTAGTAGAAGTATGAAAACAATTCACTTGGAAGCGATGAGGAACTATGAGACGAATGTCAAGGAAAGAGTCAGGAATGCACAAGAAGCAGACACATTTTTCCAGACTGTGACCTCATACCTGGAGCAAGAACTCGTAGGGATAAAGTATGAAGGCTACCAAATGCTAGATGGAGGTCTACTAACTTACAAAAGAAAATTGTATATTCCAGATTGTGACGACTTGAAGAGGTTCATAATGGATGAACTACATAAAATACCATATACTGGTCACCCATGATACCAGAAGATGATCACAACCACTAGGAAACAATTCTATTGGCTCGGATTGAAGAAAGACATAGCTGAGTATTTAGCCAAGTGTATAGAATTCCAACAAGTTAAAGCAAAACACCGGCACCTAGTAGGATTATTACAACCTCTACCAATACCGGAATGGAAATGGG
The DNA here is from genome assembly GCA_032191745.1 of Picea mariana. NCBI lineage: Eukaryota > Viridiplantae > Streptophyta > Pinopsida > Pinales > Pinaceae > Picea > Picea mariana. The sequence continues at coordinate 13,612 of JASDQU010334577.1, forward strand.
AGACCATCTCCGTGGATTTCATCACTGGATTACCAACATCAACTAGGCAGAATGATGCCATCATGGTAGTGGTGGATAAATTGAGCAAGTTTGCTCATTTTGTTCCCGTCAAATCGACTTGCAAGGAAATAGATATCACCAACATATTCATGAAGGAGATATTTAGACTACACGGTATGCCTAAGGAGATCGTGTCTGACAGAGACACAAAATTTACTTCAAACTTTTGGAAATCCTTAATGGCTGGACTAGAGACCAAATTATTGTTTAGCACAGCTTATCATCCTCAAACGGATGGACAAACGAAAAGAGTGAACCAAATATTAAAAGACATGCTAAGGATGCATGCAATGCATCAAACTAAAAGGTGGGAAGATTACCTGCCACTGGTGGAATTTGCCTACAACAATGGCTACCAAGAATCACTGAAGATGAGTCCTTTCAAATTCCTCTATGGTAGGCCATGCAACACTCCATTCAGTTGGAGTAATCCCGTAAAAAAAATTACTATTGGACCCGACATGTTGAAATAAATGGAACAACAAGTAATTCAGATAAATCCAAATTCGAAAATCACTCAGAATAGACAGAAAAGTTACACCGATAGAAAGAGAATCCATAAAGAATTCAAGACGGGAGATCACATCTATCTCAGAGTTAGGCCCATAAAGAGTTCCCTGAGGATGGGAGCTTGTGCCAAGTTGGAACCTTAGTATTGTGGACCCTTTGAAGTTATAAATAGAGTGGGACCTATAGCCTATAGGATAGCACTCCCTCCCATAGTAAAAGCACGTAATGTTTTCCATGTTTCATTGTTGAAGAAATATGTACATGATTATAATCATATAATTCACTGGTCTGTGATCCAGGTGGAACTGGAGGGATAATTCCTGCCAGAACCTCAATGCATACTAGATAGGAAGGAAACCCCACTCAGGAACTGAACCATTGCACAGGTCAAGGTGCAGTGGAAACAATTTGGCCTATATGAGGTTACGTGGGAAATGGAAGATGCCATGAAACAAGCATATCCGATTTTGTTTACTTCTATACATACACGTCATGTTGATATATATAACATCGAGGACAATGTTCCTTTATGGGGGAGGGAATTCTAACACCCTATTTCCCCCAGTCTGTAAATATAACTATATTGGCCAGTAACATTGGGAAACTCGAAGGTGTGAATGTTTGATTTGATGGACCTTTGTATAAAATGTCGATGAATGTAAATTATGTTATGAATATGTGTTGCATGACTGTTGGGAAGGGGATGTGCTAAAAGAGACCATGATGGCTAATGAAAAGGTGGTGGAAGGGACCCAGAACGATTTCATTAACTTCCACTGAACCAGTACCTTACTGGTTTTTACTTGCTCAAGACTAAAACAACTCTCTAACCTAGGAATGAACTTTCTTCAGGATGGTAGGTGGGGAGGCTCCTCAAGAGTTAATGAGGGGATGGGGCGTACCACCCATCCGTAAAGCTCTTAGACCTGATCATGGATAGGAAAATTTGCGCCACACACAATCTCATTACCCTTCTTGGGTTGCGGCTTGGACTGGTTTTCCTGAGAGTGGCCATCTTTGCTCTATCCCTTGTTTTGTGGGTTGGGGCCACCTTTTACCTACTTTGAATATGAGGAGTTTGCAGATCCAAACTCTCGCCTCTTCTGCTTAAATTTCTATTCGATATTGACAACATATCTATAAGTCACACCTAATGATGCAATGTCCACAAATTCCATTCTCTTTGAATGTATATATACAAAAAATTGTGGTATTTGAGCACCACATGTCATTCAGAGACTTTGATACCCAATTTAGTGCATAGGGTATGGAAAATATTGGTGAAATATGGTACTTTCTGGTCCATTTCTTGATGTAGTATGGTCCATCTTGTGTATTGGTCCTCATAGCTTCCAACAGGGTAGTATTGTTCTTTAATGGCATCCCTGAAGGAATCCCATGTAGGGGCAACCACAAATATTGTAGATTCCTCTATGGCCCTTTGCTCATAGTAAATATCCTACTAGTCCTTAAGATGGGGGATGACCTTGAGGAGTACAAAAGTAATCTTTTCCCTATCAGAAAATTTGTGGACTGAAAAATACCCTTTAAGAAGATTCAACCATTTATCTACAACATACACATATATGAGTCCTTAAAATAATGGAATATCAAAATTTACTTGTACCTTGAAGGTGGTTGTATGGCCACTTACTGAAGATGCGTCTCCTTTGGTCATCTGCCGAAGGATCTGTGCAAAGTTGACCATCATTTCATTCCTTTGTCGTGCAAGGGCTTCCTCAAGCAACAATTTAAAAGGATCTCCTGCTCTATCATCTTTCTTCTCATCCCCCATGATTTTTTTTTCAGGCTCGGTGCGTCCGATCTTGCAAGTCTTGACTGGTTCGAGTGTCAACTTCTTGTACCCAAATCTTGTTGGGGACATGAAGAAAAATAAATGAAGAGAAGACCACTCTGATACCACTGATTCGAATTTATGAGTGGAATGAAATGAATAATAGATTGAATACAATAACACAAAGATACGGAGGACAACAACAAATATCCAGTGAAAAACAAATTCTGTTAAATAAACAAAATAGGTTGAAACTGTAAAACCGCAGAACTGAAAACAACTTGCTCGAATGGTGGTATTTATCTCTAAGAAGAGATGTGGCTGCTACACGCATCCATCTGAGCATAATGATTACAATGAGGATCCAGAGGCCTTTTTATCATTACTCATGAATTCCAAAACCATAGACATCCAAAAACCTAACCCTAGGAGATGAAACACCAAAATTTATCTAGGCCTCGATGGGTAAGTTGGTACCTCAACTTCCCGGGGGCATAACTTTTGCTTATGACCTCCATTTTAGGTGCGTGATAGCCTGTTGGAAAGGTATTTTTGAGAAATACACATTATTCCATCAAACTTTGAATTTTTCTACAGTTTGAATGTGGTAAGACAAAAAAACATTGTTTAGGGTCCCAAAATGGCCCTGGAAGTACAAAAAGATGCACTGGCATGAAAACTTCCATAATAAGCTAGTTGAATAGGTGGGAGGCCACCAATATCCACCTGGATGTTTTGTAGGGCTTCGAGATAGCCCCAAAAGTGTAGAACCCACAATCACAAAGAAATGTCATCATTACAAAGAAACATGTTGAACTAAAAACTGTCAAGAGGACCCAGTTGGAATAGGTGGGTGGCCACCAATATCCACCTTAGATTAGATGAGGATCTAGTGGATGTGTTTGTCAAATATAATATGTAAGATAAATAAAATTAACAACTTTATATTAGCATTTAATTCTAACAAATCTTGGTAAATAGATATTCAATAAGAAAACAACAAGTGTTAGAGACAAATTCTAAATATACATAAACATTAACTAAGCAAGAACTTGTAAAATGGGTGGAATTGAATCCCCTTAGGGTGTCAGAAGTAAGCACCTCGAATTCACCAAATCAAATATCTAAGGAAATGATAAGAAATTACAAGCACATTAGAGATTAAATTCACCGCTAGATATGTAAGATAATCTTAGTAAAAAGTATAGAAGTGAAATGAAAGCTATGTGTGAGAAAGAAAACACCTTGAAGCACCAAACCTCTGCCTTAGGATTTCACCAAATCTTATTTTTAATGCTACAACTTAATTTCCAAATTTGAGAGTCACCTTAAATGAACCCAAAGAACATTAGATAACACCTTAAATCTCAATCCAATAGGGCAGATTTGCCTTGTTAGGGTTAGAGATAAACAATTAAGCATAAACCCTAGGAATAATAAGTCTAGAAAATGAAATAATTTGTTAACTTTACACTAGACAATAAATAAAATAGAAATAAATGTTTTTCTTTGATTTTCACTCTTAGATTTCTTATTAAACAAACAAAAAAAAGTTTTTTTAGGGTTTTTTGGTTGGTTGTTGGATATATGACTAATGCCTTTTTTTAATCAAATTAGGGATTGTGGGATCAAGAATTATGTCCCTCTAATAATTGGTCACTTTATATTAAGGACTAGGGTACAATAGATTAAAACCATAAAGGAATAATAATACCCAACCTAATCAAGATAAGCTAAGAGGACCAAGGCCCTACAATAAGGGATTTCTCAAAGGAAACAACCTTCATGAACAAAATCAACTATAACTTGAATAAAATTCTTAAAACTCTTGCCACAAAATCAAGAGGAAAAACAAATAAATGAATTAAGTACTTACCCAAGTTAAAAAGTGAAGAAGGAAGGAACAAACCCTAGAATGTCTCCTCTGGAAGTAGTTAAGCAACTCCTCAAATGAATTGATCTTGAAAGCTAGTAGAAGACTTGATTCACCATAAAAAATATTTAATGCACCAAGAAGATAACTAAGAAAGAGAAATCCCCAAAAATTGACACCAAATCTTCAAAAGAAAAATTTTCTATTAATTGCGTTTACAAATGACCCAACAATTCACAATGATTTGGAATGAGAAAACTGTCTATATTTATAGAAAATGATTTTACATCCTTCTCATTCTTTATTAATTCTTATCCCTAAAATGAGTAAAAAAAACTAACAAAAAAGACTAGTTATCCATACAAAAAGGAAACGAAATCAATACATAATCAAATCATGCCACATATACATAAAACCCAAAACCCTCATGAGAAAGGAATATCTATTTTGAAATATTGTTTATACACTATCTACTTTGTGACACATCTTTTAAAAATAATCATTAATTATTGACTAATCATGTCCTCATTTTTATGTGTTAAAAAATAAATAATAATCATTTTCACTTTCTAAATAAGAATATAATAATAAATTAAATACATACAAAATCGAGGCTAACGTCAATATGGTGCTCAGAGTTGAATGGACTCGGGAAAAAATCGATGTCTACCATTAGATATTACAATAGAGACAAAAACTAGCATCGCCGCTGGTGAATGATCGCTGAGGAAATCCGAGGTATGTTAAAAAGTAAACAGGTTAACTGATGCATTTATAAATGTAAGGAAATTATCAACAATAAATCTGATTCATTGATTTTGGTGGACGACTAAGAATTGTTAGAATATAGAAGATGGTGTGCTCATTTTATCATTGACGATACCCTTGTCACCCAACCATAGGCCAAAGCCTCCCTCCGAGCACCTTAACCTTGACCTGAGAATTCCTCCGGAAGCAAACCCTAGGCTAGATAGCCAAACAAAGAGCAGCGCATCTCTCCCCAAGGAT
>JASDQU010334583.1:0-12717 GCA_032191745.1 Picea mariana
ATTATTAATCTTTCTTCATGTGTCATCAACAATATACAGCATATGAACAGTAAAAGTAAAGATCATCAGTCACACATAAAATACACACAGAGACAGATTTTCACGAGGAAACCCATAAAGGGAGAAAACCTCTTCTTCTTCGAAATGATAGGTAGTCTTTTTCTGTTCTGTACATCATTTACAATTGAGCACCAACTCATTGTGAGGCTGCTACCTCTGTTTTACAAGATGCAACTTGTTTGAGAGCTCCAACTCTCTGGTTTCTCTAGCACCCACTAGAAGGAAGCACCAACTCCCTGAATATTCCAGCACCAACTGGATGGAAGCACCAACTTCCAGTTACACAGGCTCCAACTTGTATAACATAGAACACTTGTTCTCCTTAGCACCACCCTGCCACCCTTGTTTCTCTGGCAACAAGCAGATGGAAGTTACAACTTCCTGTGTTCAAGCACCCACTTGAACTTCTGAGGACAACAGTCCTCCCGAGCACCTCCCAACCTCCCTATAAAATTAAAGGATGAATACACATACAATTTATGCAGATAAATCACTTCTTACCATTCTTTTTCTGTCCTATAATTCTTCTCATTCTTTGTCCATCCAGCAAGTCTCCTCTGCATCACATTGTTCTGTCATTCTGCTCTTCTTCTTCTTGCTCTATCGTTCTTCTCTACTTCTGCTTGCTTTATCATTCTGCTCTGCTTCTGCTGCTTTATCATTCTGCTCTGCTTCTACTCTCCTCTATCATTCTGCTCTGCTTCTACTGTGCTCTATCATTCTTCTCTCCATTTCATCTCATTCTGTACCTCCTCTCAAATGTCACACCACACATCTCTTTCTTACTGCTTCATTCTTTTTCCCTTCAGAACAGTAACCCGACACAGTCTGTTTCATCTCCTTTTATACACGCGGGCACAACGTTTCAACTTCCCAACTCCTTGGGCAAATCGACGACAATTGTCCAGCCAACCGAAACGCCAAACGATCGACAACTAATTTGCAATCATGAGTTTTTCTAACAGATTTGTAACTGAAAGTGTTAAGTGTGCATGGAAGAAAAGTAACCCTCCGATCACATTCAAAACTTATATGCACCATTGGATAATCTTCATTGTTGTTGCCTTTTAAATCGGGTTTCGACATTCTTCATGTTCACTGTTCTTTTCACTTATAAATCTCGATACACAAAAATCCATATATCGGTCAAATCAACGATCCAGGTGCAATCTTGACTCAACAGCTACGATTGTGTCATGATATCGCATATCGCAATTTTGCAATTCATGTTGCAATCCTTACCATATCTCGATTCGCGAAACTCTGACATGGTCTAAAATCAACGGTCTAGATCATAGCCTGATCTGACGGCTCAGATTGTATCGCGATTTCGCATATTACGAAATCAGCACTCCTGAGGTCAAGTGACTTTGTCACTTCAAAGTTTCAATCCCCGATGCCGATGCGCCCCTTTCCACGCGCTAGCCCTGCTGGCTATAGGCCTTGGCCCATATGACCGTCAACACATGACCTTGGTCAAACCTCTCATCGGGGTTTGGACATTTTCGATGTCACTATGTACATGCCTACGAAATTCCTGATCCTCCGATCCTCGATTCTCCGATGAAGGAAATCAACGGTCCAGATCTCATTCTTGCTTTAATGGATGCAATCAAATCGCGAAATCGCATATCATGATTTCGAGGTTTTCATTGTCAATTGTAATGGACAATTCAAAGTCCCAATCCCCAATTCTCCGATGAAGGAAATCAATGGTCCAGATCTCATTCTTGCTTTAATGGCTGTGATCAAATCGTGAAATCGCATATCGCGATTTCGGGGTTTTCGTTGTCAAGTGTAATGGACAATTCAAATTCCCAATCCATGATTCTCCGATGAAACCTTCGGTCGAGCTTCTCCCGGTGGAACCCGATCTCTGCCACGCTTATCTCCCTCACAGCTTCTGCAGATCTGACGGCTGACGGGTGCCCTGCTTCTGATCTGACGGCTCAGATCCTTTCTCCGACAAGGACTATAAACTATGGTCCAGAATCATTTTGGATTCAGTGGTTACAATTGAAGCGTGATCTTGTTGTAATCTGTCTAATACTAACCCATCAATGACAACAACCATTCGCTGTCTGCAAACTTGCCATCAATGACAACAACTATCAACACGTATTCGCTGCTTGTTCAATATTTGCCAACAATTAGATCTATATATAGTTTTCAGCGATTGTTATTCATCAAGTTATTGCATTTTCTTTAGTTTTGTTTTTCGCTTTCTTTAGGACTTAGATCGGCCAACGGAGCCTCTAAACCCATCGGAGTGGAATAATCCAAACAACTTGGGTTAATTAGACAACCTCGGACCGGATGCACTCCTCCAGTTGACGAGCAGTCAATTTCGCCCATCAACAAATGGCGCTAGAAGGAGGGCTTGGAAACTATTAATGGCACGAGGAGGTCGTAAGACTCCTCCCCCACCTACCCTCTCACCTATAGTAACTAGAATTTGTTCAGATGAAAAAATTTTCCCTCAAGAAGAAACCACATCAAATGATGTTCTACGAATCACAGTTGAACCAATAACTCCAAATCCTACGGGTGGTGACATACAAGAGATTGTTTGGAAATCTCTCATAAGAATGCATAGCGCCTTAGCCCGTATAAGAAAACCAAATTGAACTTTGAATCAACCATTAGACTTCTCTGATATTAGAGAACAACTTGGAGGTACTGACCTTACCTTAAACCCTACAGATCCAATCCTCACTCCTGCAACAGGAGGATTTGGTATACCACCATCACCACCTCCTTCATATCCTTCTTCTTCTAGAGAAGAATCCTTTGATGAAGGTAGTTCCTCATCCCAGCCTTCAACACCACCCACACCTATGGCCAATCCGAACAATCCCGCCAGACCCTGGCTCGACCAAGATGCAGTGGCCATACCTGGGCCTCAACATCCTTTACCCAAACACCCAGAAAAATGGCTCCCTAAATTTGACCTGAACTCCAAACAGATCACTGAAGATCACATCAAAAAGTTTATGTTAGCCATTAGACTCTGTAGTGTTGAGCACGAAGACGTAGTCTGTATATTGTTTCCCTACACCTTTGAAGGAAATGCCTCTACCTGGTATTTTTCCCAACAGCCCCACGCCATCGTGTCATGGGAGAAATTTGAATCATGTTTCCTTGAGAAGTTTGGAGACGACAAGTCTCCTAAAGTTCTAGTTATGGAACTTTCTAGTCTGAAAATCAACCCCAAAGAAAAGATCAAAGACTTCAATCAAAGTTTCTTGACACTAAAGAACCGAATCCCTACGGATTCGATGCCTGCTGAAAATCTTATTTTCGCATACTACATGAAAGCATTACATCAAAACATAGCCATTTGGGTAAAGAGATCCAAGAAAGCCATGTTGTTAGAAGCCTTCGAAGAGGCTAGTCAGATCGAGAAGGACATTCTCGGTTTAAAAGACACTACTAGCAATGAGATAGAGACTAGTTCATCTTTCAAAAAGAAAATTGAAATCCTCCCTAGACCTTCCCAAAACAAAGCTCAACCTCAGAGTTCGGATTTAGAAAACTTACAGAAAGTCATTCAAAAATTGTCCAACCAAGTTATAGATTTGAAAAGATCGACTGAAGAAGCTTCTTCGAGCAAAGGGCCTTACAAACCTCCTTTTAGGAAGCCTTTTCCCATCAACCGACCTAATTCAAATACTGAAGGCCTAAATCTAGAAAGCCTGCAATTTGCTATTCAAACGATCGTAGAAGCACACGATAACTTGATTCCTCCCGAGATTCCTGAAGAAGTAGCTGAATAAGAGACGATAGAAGAAGATGAATCCTCTCCGAATATTTTCAAACATTTTTCGGATAGCATTTTTCAAGCTAATTTCGAAACAGTGCATCCTTACAATACTAGGAGCAAGACAACAAATAAGCCTTATTCCGAAATTACGACGACTTTACCTAAAAAATAGTCTAAATCAACTGAGACTAAACAGAATTCAGTAAACCCAAGTTTAGATTATGATTTGATTAAAGATCTAAAAAATCTTAGGGCTAACATTTCTGTTTACGAATTATTAAAATTCCCTTTCCTTCTACAAAAAATGCTGCAGAATATTGCAGAGAAAAATCCAAATAGTAACAAAGGTGTTCAAAACAACCCCAAAATTCCTCAGAAGGCCTCCGCCAAAACTACATCCGAGCCTCATGATAAAAGATACCTTCCTGTAAATAATGTAACAAATGTAGATAAACCAGTTTCAGAGGCTGGGAGTAAAAAACAACAAACTTCCACCGTTAATACTCGCAGAAATGTCCCTCCATTTTTATTGACTTTTGAAATTTTCAATAGGAATGTACATAATTGTATGGTAGATTCAGGTGCATCATCTAATGTAATGCCTTGGTCTGTCTGTCAAAAGATTAATGCCAAAGTTCAACCATCCAACTTGAAAATTATCCAGCTTGATCGAATTAGTGTTAAAGTGATAGGCGAATTAAGAAATGTTCTTATAAGATTGTCATCTAATCCTAAAGTTCATCAAGTGATTGATATTATTGTTGTAGATATCCTAGAAGTTTATGGTTTGTTTTTAAGTAGAGATTGGTCAGAACAATTACACGGCTATTTTGCGACGGATTGGTCTCACTTATGGCTGCCCGAGAATGGAAAGCCCAACAGAATCAAGGTAAATTGTGAACGTTATCTGAAGTTCACGGTGACTAATTTAAATGATCCCAATGAACCATTCACTCCTTCTGCCAATTCACCGGAAATACAAGGTATGGATACTTTTTTCAGCAATTTCATGGCCGAAACTTCTACCATCATTGACCTAGAACAAAAATCTGAAGTTATGACATATACACAGGCGACAACTTCCTCTCAGTGGTGACATGCAACCAATGAAAATCAAATATGGTCTCTTTAATTTGATGGGTCAAAATCTAAAGAAGGAGTTGGTGCAGGTTGCGTGCTCATCGATCCAGCAGGTAACAAGACTCTGATTGCTTGCCGGTTAGAATTCAAATGTACAAACAATACAGTCGAATATGAGGCACTCCTGCAAGGCCTCAGAAAATCATTAGATCTGAACATTCAAAATTTGACTATCTTTTGTGATTCAAAAACCGTGGTTAGACAGGTAAAACATTCTATCCACTGTTTATCTCCACACCTTAAAATCTATCAAACTAAGGTATGGAATTTGATGAACAAGTTTTCTGCATTTAACATAAATTCTATTCCTAGATTGAATAATTTGAAGGCTGATTTGTTAGCTAACGTCGCTTCAAAACTTTTTCTTGCAGAAGGCTTATCTCCAAATGCATTTTCCATCGAACTATTGTTCAGACTGTCTGTCCCAGACAACATCATGAATTGGAGAGTCTTCGATGACGATCAACAGATTATAAGCTTTATGCATATAGAAGAAACTTTACAGGGCGCGGTGATCGACGAAGGTACCCATGATGAAAATCTTCGTGACTTTACGGTAATACCTGATCCGAGATCCCCAGAATCTTCATCAGACATGGTAAACTCTATCCCAAAATATGTAGTTAGATTAGAAAAATTTTATGATCTTCACGACAAGTTCAGAAAATCAGTGAACTATAAAATGAATAGTTCCTCTTTGACGCATGAAAAGGTAAATTTGGGAACTAAAGACAACCCACAGTACATTAATTTAGGGGTGTGGTGTTCTGAGCAAGAAAAAATAGCATTTATTAAGTTGTTTAAGGAATTCAAAGATGTTTTTGCTTGGACGTACGACGACCTAAAAACCTTTGATCCTAACATCATACAACATGTTATTCCCATGAAACCCCAAACCCAACCTTTTCAACAAAATTTAAGGAAAATGCACCCAAAACTCGAACCAACGGCCAAGAAGGAATTAAACAAGGCTCCTGAACACTAAGATAATTTTCCCAATTAGGCACACACAATGGGTCTCTAATATTGTCCCTGTCAGAAAGAAGAGTGGTGAAATCCGACTATGTGTCGATTTCCGAAATCTTAACCGAGCGTCTGATAAAGACAACTACCCTGTCCCTCCCATGGAATAGATCTTTCAATAGGTATCTGGTTCTGAAAGATTATCCTTGTTGGATGGTTTTTCAGGGTACAACCAAGTCTTTATGTCTCCTCCAGACCAACTCAAAACCACCTTCCGCACTCCATGGGGCACCTACGCTTATAGAAAGATGCCCTTTGGACTCATAAACATCGGTGCCACTTTCCAGAGAGTGATGGACATCGCTTTCCAAGGCTTAATAAATCAATCTGTAGTAGTTTACCTAGATGATGTCACTGTCTTCTCAAAGAATAAAGATGACCATCTAGCTCATTTAAGATCCATTCTACATCGATGTCGTAAGTATGGCATTTCTTTGAATCCTAAAAAATTTATCTTAGCAGTAGAACAAGTTAAACTCCTTGGATTCATTGTTTCGAGCGAAGGGATGATTATCGACCTTGAAAGAACTCAAGTAATTTTGAAACTGCCCCCTCCCTCGTCAAAAAAGTCCATGCAATCTTTCTTAGGTTAGATAAAATTTGTTAGGAGGTTCATCCCCAGCTTTTCATAAATGGTGAGACCATTACAAAACTTAATAAAAAAGGATGTATAGTACCATTGGGGACCTTTAGAAAGCCAGGCTTTGATTCAATAAAAAAGGCCATAATAGACGCTCCTTCTCTAATGAGCCCCAATTTTTCACAAGACTTCACCCTCTACATATTTGCCTCCGAATGATCATACGCTACCATCCTAACTCAAAAGAACACTAAAAACAACGACGTCCCAATTGCATTTATGAGCTCAGCCTTCAAGGGGGCGGAACTTAATTACCCAACAGTATATCAGCAAGCCTATGTTGTTTTCAAAGAAGTAAAGTACTTCCGATCTTATCTGTTGAAATCCAGAACGAAAATCATTGTCCCTTACCCGGCTGTTAGAAATTTATTAGTACAGAAAGAACTAGGCGAAAAAAGGGCGAACTGGGTCACATCCTTACAAGAATATGACATAGAAATCACCCCAGCACAAATTGTAAGAGGCCAAGGTTTATGCAAACTGGTCGTTGATTCAGCTGTAGGATAGCAAGAGGAAAATGATATGTTAAATCTAGGATAGCACTATCAAAATCAAATCTGTTGTGCACAAAACCCTGTTAGTCCCTGGTACGATGACACAAAATTTTGTCTTATACACGGATCAGCTCCCTGCCACCTTGATCCCACAAAAAGGAGAGAAATAAGATTAAAATATGCTTCTTTTCAGCTGATTAATGGTATTTTGTTTCGTCAAAATTTTGATGGAGTACTAATGCGTTGTCTTGAGAAAGATGAAGCAGAAAAAGTCTTATTGGAATTGCATGCAGGAGAAGCTGGTGGGCATTTTGGTGGAGACACCACTGCCCATAAAGTATTAAGAGCAGGTTATTACTGGCCTACCCTTTTTAAAGACGCTCATGGTTTATGTCGCAAGTGTGTGATTTGTCAAAAAGCATCTGAACGGATACAGAAACTAGCTTTCCCTTTGCACCTAGTTTCGGTAGACTCCCCTTTTCAGCAGTGGGGTCTAGATATTATAGGCCCAATCAATCCGCCATCCTCGCAGCAGCATAAATATATCATAACAACCACAGATTACTTCACCAGGTGGTTTGAGGCTGCCCCATTAAAAGCTGTAAATACCAGCCAGGTAACATCCTTCTTGAATTCAAATAATATTACTCGTTTCGGTATCCCTGAATGCTTGGTATTTGATAATGCTTATTATTTTTCGTCTCTTAAAATGAGAGATTTCGCTCTAGAAAAAGGAATTAAATTAAAATACTCTACCAGCTATTACCCCCAAGGCAACGGTTTGGTAGAATCAACTAATAAAAATCTGATCAAAATTATCAAGAGAACGGTCTCCGAAAACCATAAAAATTGGCATAACACATTGTTAAATGCAATCTGGGTTGCTAGAGTAACTCCTAAAACTATTGTGGGTAACTCACCTTTGTTTCTCATTTACGGCAGGGAGGCGATTCTTCCACCACATGTCCTTCTTCCATCTCTACAATTATCGCAGAAAGTATAGGAAGAGGACTGTCCCCCTTTGGAGAGTCGAATTAACGCTTTGTTAAAATTAGAAGAAGTGAGGTCTCAAGCAAAACGGAAATTGGATCAACATCAACTCATTGTTAAAAGCTGGTTTGATTCCAATTCTGCCTCTGACAAAAATTTTGAGGTAGGTGACCTTGTCCTAAAATGGGACAAACCTCATGAGGGAAAAGGAGAGCATACTAAGTTTTGGAACTTGTGGTTGGGACCATTTGTAATTGCTGAGAAATTGGGTCCTAGTTCCTTCTGATTACAGAATTTAGAGGGACAGCCAGACACCTTTCCAGTGAATGGCCAAGCTCTAAAAAGGTACTTTGCCTGATGACGCTTCCATGCACACTGTGTTAATATTTTCTGTTTTGTTTGCTGTTTGTTTTTCTTTGCTGGTTTGTTTTGATTTTTCCTTTATGCTTATCAGTATTTCTTTTTGAAACACATGCCTGCATCACAGACTAGCTTAGACGAAGAGAACAAAAAAATTTCCCCTCCAAAATGACTGCTGAAAGTTGTTTAAACATCAATTGTGGTATTTTTTTGATTTTTTAGCCATGTTGAAGATAACTTGTTGTTTGAAAAGTGTTTCTTGATTTCAATCTGCAACTGAAGGTATTCACGATCATCCATAAAAATTCTTTTTACGTTGTCCTTGTTCCTTAAGAGAACAACTCAGAGATGTCTCCCTGCTCTTGAAAGTCGATTTTGTTAACAAATTATTTCCAGATCTTAATGAAGGACAGCTAAAAAATTTCTTTAAGGTCTGTGACATACTAAGATGTGTTAAAAAACTAGAATTTTTAACGTCACCCCGCTCTATTAAATATCTCTAAAACTAAATAAACCCTCAGAGAACTGTGGGAAGTGCCTGTAAACCCGCCAGGGTACTGAACAAGTCTGCTGGCAGTAGGTAAATGCATGCATGACACAAAGATAACTTCTTCGGGGTATTGAACAGGCCCGTTGGTAGCGAAGCAATGTCAGGTATATGAAACTTCTCAGATATGGATTTTTTTTTTACCTTAAATGTCCTTCATTGTGATTTGGAACTTATTGATAGGATACAGATATCGGAGTGGGTTAATTGACATCCCTGTCGAGGCTATGGACGCTTGCTGACAGCAGCGGCCCTGTCAATAGTATTGAAGATTTTAACTTTAATATCGTGAATCTCCTCTATTAAGATTGTTGTCAATTTTCGTCTCTTTAAAAATAACAGTTGTCTGAAAACTGGAATGCATTATAATTGTTTACGATGTTTAGACCGCTTTTTGGTTGTTTTCGATTCAAAGTTTTTTCTGATTATCCTAATCTGAACTCGCTCATTTGGAAGAGATAATTGCTTCTCCCAGCATGTTGCCATTGTTGGTAACAATAATATAGTTTCTATTGTTTATAAGCTGCCTACACAGGGTCTCTAAATTTTCATTACTTGTCATGACCATTATCACTAAACGACACTTGTCACTTGTCACTTTTTACATATCTTCTTTTCGATTTTTGTTTTCATGACTGTAAGCATGAAAACTCGCAGCTGGAATTGACAGTTTGTTTCAATTTTTTATTAAAGGAAAACTGTTCATATGGTATATTATTGAATTGTCATATTTTTGCTATGAACATGATTGTTCTCCTTGTTTATAACTCCTTGGTTCTAAACGTGCCTTGGTTACATAAGTGAAATACCTCCATTCATTAATATTCGATTGATATTAATGGAGTTTTGATTCATGAAGCTTTGAATTATTCCATCGTTATTCGATGCACTTACCTTTGTGATCAAACTATGAATGGGCATATTTTGGTTTTAAAGTGTTCTGATCCTAGCACGTACCCAATGCCAAGGTGGCATATGGAGTACAACATGCCATTACTCTTCTGCGTGGTCTAGGGCTTCACGATTTTTCTCCCACGCATGGTTATTAACGCCTCTGCCTACCGTTTGAACTGTCATAGCATTGTTTTGTTGAGGCTCGGGGTTATGGCTCTGTGGCTTTTTATCAAAACCTACCTGTAAGTTTTGTGTTGATTCCCTTCTGTTTTCCATGGCTCCAATGGTAAGGATCGAGCCCAATGGCATCCAAACCTTTCTATCGTATGATAACACCACAGACGATTTAGAAAGGAACAGTTGGCGTTTATTCATTGAAAAATTTAAGGGTTTTAATCTGAGAGTTTCCCAAGAGTTCGTAGTGACCTTTGATGGTTACAGAACAAAGATAGGTGACATGCATCTAGAGGTAACTGAAGAGTTTTTAAGCTAAGCCATGGGTTTACCAGCTGTCAGGAAAAAATGGTTTAAGAACGCAAAAGTTGAAGAGGTCCCCTGGACTTTGATGTTCACCTCACGGAAAATTACTAGTTGTGATCGAAGTATGCCAGTCTCATCCTTAAAACCTAGGTGGCATGATCTACTTGCTATTGTGAAACAATTCATTATGTGTGAAGGAAGATTTGGGTTAGTTTTCCTATATCATGTGCGATTGCTTATGAGTTTCATTGGCTTCCCATTGAATATTCCCTACTTCCTGCTTAGAAGTCTGTACAAGATGGGAAAACAATTTAGGAGGCAGAGGTCTGATTCAAGTGTATTCCATCATGGTTTAATTAAAATTATCCTTGTGCATCAGTTGCAATTACAAAATGATTGTTGGGATGCTTTTGTTTTACGAAATGGCTTTGGCAACAGTGAGTTGGGACAGGTTGATAAGCTGGTTATCATAGAAACCCTTGTGAAACCTACCGCCTCTCCTCCACCACTCCTGCCCTATGATCTTTCCCTTAATAATGAACCCTCGACCTACCCTGATGTTACTCAACCGGACAATCAACCAGGTTCGCACCCAAAGAGTTGCACTAAAACTGTTAAAAAACCCACAGGGAAGAAGCACAAGGGAAACATCGATGTTAATTTCAAAAATAAAAGGGCTGGTCATTTGATTTCACGATGTGCTCGAAATAAATTAAAACCCCGTGCAGACATAATCAACACAATTGAGGTGAGTGAAGACTCAGATTCAAAAATTGAGAGGTTTTTGGCTGAAGAGGATCCAATGTCATATGGGCTCTATCCTGATAGACCCTACGATTATGTTAGCAATCTGCCTCCTTGTCTAAAGGATAATCCCGAATTTCCTGGCATCCAACTATGTGACAAACCTACCTTTCGCATGGACGATTCTCCAACCCTTAATGCTGTCAGTGCCAATGCACAGTCCCTACAGCCACAGTGTGATGAGTGTCGATCCTAGATCGACAGGTATTATATGGATGTGCCTTTGCTATAGTCCCGGCTTAAATCATTAAAAGACCAAGTAGATTT
The DNA here is from genome assembly GCA_032191745.1 of Picea mariana. Classification (NCBI taxonomy): domain Eukaryota; kingdom Viridiplantae; phylum Streptophyta; class Pinopsida; order Pinales; family Pinaceae; genus Picea; species Picea mariana. The sequence continues at coordinate 11,463 of JASDQU010334583.1, forward strand.
TTGACAAACGAGAATAGTAGACTAGAATCCATTACCCAAGCAAAGGAGAAACGTCTAAAAACTACAGGATCTGTCATTTTCAAGAATGTAGAGGTAGCAACAACAATTGTAAACTCCAAGATTGCTTGATATGTTTTAATCCCATGATTTGAGGTATGATCTTTTTGAAGTTTAGCATGATTTGTTACTCTCAATTTAGGATATATGATTTGATTGAATATATTATCTCTCTTATAAAGATTAGTTTGTTCTGTTTATTGAATAAAATATGATTGTAGTTTCTATTATAACTAGCTACAAAATCGTAAGATTTTGTAGCCAGTTAGAAAAATTTGAATTGCATGATTTGAAAATTGAAAACATATCTAAAATTTCCCCATTTTCATTTGTTTTCAGGAACCCATGATTTCCAAGGAGATATGAGGCACTATTGAGATCCTTTAGCCATATCAACTTTGTGTTTTTTAGTAAATAGATTAGGCTGTTGGTATTTTGATATCAAGTAAAATCAGGGAGGTTGCATCCCCCATATTTTTGGAATAGATTTGATATTATCAACGGGAAACATTTTGTTCCTGGAACCTATATAAGCATGTTATTTTGTAAACATGACATCATCTCAGCCCGGGGAAAGACTATGGATTTTTTATTTACATACTTGAATGAAATATAATACTCGTCACAGCTTTAGCTTCTCCGTATTGTGTTTTCATTCAAGTCATGTTTATTTCAACTTGTAAATATATTATGATTGCTCTCGCTGTGGTGGTTTACTAAAAGTTGATAGAATAAAAGTTGATATGTTATCCATGTTTCATGTTCCAGATTTAACACACAATAATCATTCGTTCAATTTGAATTAAGAGGTTTATCTCTAATTTCGATCAAACGTTTATACGCAAGTTCTCACAGCAAAGTTTTTCTTAATGTGGCTGCTTGTAAAATTATGAGATTGTTGTGATCGTATCTCTTATATGTTCTATCATTCAAATTCCACCATTAATGCTTCACATTTATTAGAAGCTAATTGTAGGATCTACTGCAGGTTTACCTTGTTAGACAAGGAGACTGGATACTACACATTGAACATATATTGGATGCGATAACAGGTCAACCTATTATTTAATTTCATTAGTATAGTAGTTATAGAAGTTCCCTGTAGTTAAAACACTTTTTATCATCTCTTATTTCTTTTGTTTAATTAGACAGTTTGATATTCGATTTCTTTTATATAAACATTATAAGAAAACAAATA
>JASDQU010334587.1:0-12046 GCA_032191745.1 Picea mariana
TCTCAGTGGTCTTAGTATTTTCAACAGGGTAGAGCTCTTAAGTACTCCTTTCGGAATACGAGGCGGGGACTCTGGTTTTTTGATCTGTAAGGGTGTCTCTGGAGGAGGGGGAGACTCTAGACCAGGTACAGTATGTGGAGAATTGTAATTGCGAGACTGAGTGGCTACATTCACCTCAAATTTAACCATATTGATGCATAAATGGTCATTGTCTTGTGTCGGTGGGTTTTAACTCACACTCGCCACATTTTTGGCATTCGAAGAGCTCAAGGCCATGTGTTGATTATGTGGAAAAGGATTAGTCAGCACGGCGGGCGATAGAGATAAAAGCCTCGCATCTTCCGAAAGTTTGGGGCATAAATGGGTAAGGTGATCGTTTGTACAAAGCTTATAGGGAAACTTCACCTTCCGCCTTTCTTTTTTTCCCTCACCAGCATTACTACTTGACTTCTCATTATTACCATTGTCCTTGGGTTTATTATTATTATTTTTCCCACCCTTAATATTATTATTACGTCCTTTATTTTTATTCCCTCCTGGTTGTTGGTTACCATTCAGGCTGGTCGACGATTGCATAGAATGTACATCCTCCGACTGAGTGGGATTGGAGGACACAGACGAAGTTGGCCCTCCTACAGACTGGTTTAGAGACAACTCTTTCAAATGGATTTGTCACCAAGTCTGTGTATTTCACATTGGCGGAGCCTACAATGCCATCGGCATGAGGCCCGAGCTTTTGTCTAGGGTCATAGTTTGACCTCGATGCGTCTGGAAGAATCTCGTATAACATCCCAGACTGAGCATATATAAGATCTAATTTTTGAGCTTTAAAAATTGCTTCTTTCTCATATGTAACCCCATATTTAGAAACATCCTTCAAAATATAAGGCAATAGAGACTTGAGGAACCACTCTAGCAGGAATTTCGGGGGAATGCAGGTCTTTATCAACCGCTTCCAACTACGCCACTCCTGGATGTGATCCGAGATATGAGTGGCTTTTTCCTGACGCAAGGTCGACAGAAGTTCTAATCCAACGTCTTAATGAACCGATAATTGGAAGTGGTTGAAGAAGACTAAGACCGTCTGACTAAAGGTACCATATGTCCCCCTAGGTAGCTCGATATACCATTTTGCATCGACCCCCGTAAGGGTTTGTTGAAACAATCTTAACCGAATAGAATCGTCGTTAAGGGAATTTGAAGAGCACCAAAGGTGAAAAGTAGTAATGTGATCACCCGGATCCTCTCTATTCTTACCTTCGAATTTTGGAATATTCGAAGGAAGTTTGGTTGGGGCGGGGGGGCATGTCGGATCGTGACACACCAGATCATTCATTAACTTAAACAAGTCTGGCAGATTGAGCATGTCCAAAAAAGGCAGATGGGGTTGCGAAATCTGGCCCCACGTTCCCTAGAAAGATTATTGTTGGGGAATCACAGCCCATCCAGGGTTCTGGTAAGCACCATGGCCCTGTCCCGGATTGTATGACCCTCCTCCAGACTGATTCATGAGGGGTTATTTGGGCACCATTCCAGTAGGAATGTTCTAATGAGGGCTGTAAAAACTGCCCCCAACTAGAGTAGCTCCAAGTTGGGGGTTACCCAAGGTGTGAAACTGACCTCCTCCGTGTGTTAATTCAGAGGATAAAGGTGGATTCGTCATGCCAAACGTGTTGGTCGGAATCGGTACAGAGGGGGTAGGTGTAAAGGATGAAACATAAGTAGTAGCTTGTCTGTCAGGTTGGTTACTCCATCAAGAAGCAACGGGATTAGACCCGAGGTTAAAAGGAGGAAAGCCTCCAACGGTAGAAGTCGTTTGTGGGACATGAGTACCGCCAAACGAAAATGGAGTATATGGAGGAGCTATGCCCCCAAGTCAAATACTAGTACTCGGGCTAGATGTTGGGATGGAGGATGAAAACTGCGATGTAAAATTTAGCATACCATAAGAAAAAGGACTAAAGGCCATAGGGATGGACTGAACATTATAACCCAGTGAGTAGCCAAGAGACCCAAAAGGGTTTGTGGATATAGGTTGAGTATTCACTATAGGATGGACCAGAGTGACAATAGGAACCTCTAACACTATGACTATTGCGGTTGAAGTTGTCGAAGGAGTACCGTTAACTATAGTAGGTATGGGAGTTGAAGGACTCCCAATATCTTTCTGACTCGATTCAATACTCATCCTTGTAAGATCACAAGTCTGATAAGTGGAGATGCGTGTACCACATTTGATAACTTCACTCCTTTTAGAAGGCAAAGACTCAAAATGTGATGGTAACTGTAACAAGTGGCGAGACCTACGAGGAAGCTGGTCTGGCTCCACGATGACTCGAGACTCTAGATAAAAACAAATCCTAAGGCCGACTAGTAATCAAAGAGCACACCAAAATAAAATCAAAAGGCCAATATGCACACAAACATGATAAAGTGGCTAAAAGGGACCTCCCTCCCTAAAGTAGGTATGCCTTGCCCAAGAGGGGCTTGAGACTCCCTGCTAAAGATCGGAGGTATCAGAACCAGTTATAAGGGCCCTCATGGTCTTAACAACTAGTCGGTCAGATACCCCAAGAGAGGTAATCCTCTATAAAGGATGTGTGTTTTCCGACCCTTATCTAACCCAGGGTACCTGCAGAATCACCCCTGAAAGTAACCTATGTGGTACCTCAGTCAAGAAACTAAGCAACCATAGTATAATCGATGCACATGCAAACAATTGTAAGTTAGGTCCACCGTATGGGCAGGGTAACAAAGCCCGAAACCTTGAAAGAACCGCCTCTCACAGAGGTAAAGGTACTAGCAAGATCCCCATATACGAATAGATCCCCAAAAATATATCTGATGCTAAGAAAGTATTAGAGGGATATCCCTTCAACCAACCTCATGCAACCTTGTGCTTAACTCGGGTGTAAGCGAAGCCTCCTGATATTACCAATTATACAATGGATTTCTCCACTCCTTTAGTCACACATATGTTGATTTAACAACCTTGGAGAAGTTTACTCACAAAATCCTATCCCAAGGCTCTAAATACTAAGCTAGTTTGTGCACCCTAGAAAAATAAAATCCTTACTAATCTATTTTAAATTATAGCATTACTTTTTGTGGCCTTTCTTACTCAAAAAGGTGCGGTCGTGAAACTAATGGTGTTATGACTCAGCAAGTAAAATAAATGAATATGAATACAATGCAAAGTCCTAACTTCAATTTCCAATAAATGATATGCTTCTCAAAATACAATTTTCAATGCAATTCCAAATAAAATGCAATCTTTCACTACATGTACTAAGAGCAATGATAAGAACCAAAAAGATCAAATGTCATCAATGTAAAATGCCTAATACTTTTGTATTTTGAATATAAAAGAATGAAAATGCAAGGACTGAAAAGAGCAACTTGATATAAAAGACTCTACTGTATGTAAACAGAGACAAACCAAGTAGGATATCAAGAAGAAAACACCCAGCCCAGGATGCAAGGACAATCAAATGAAAAGGATGATGAGAAAGGCACCACCCAAAAATTAAACCAAAGAAAGGTTTCTTATCATTCCATAGACACTTAATAGTCATAACAGAGACCCAAGAAGACTCAGCAATCAAAAAAACTTACCCAACAACCATCAAACCCAGCAACCAAGCAACAAAGGGTGATGTACGTGATTATTCAGGGGAAAAGCGCATATATACGTCTCTTGCAGAAGGACAACACGTGTATGTACGTGATTGTCGGGTAAAAACCTGCATATATGTGTTAAAACACAACCAAGCTAAGGAGAAGGCCAAGAAACTCAAACTCATAATGAATAGAGGTTGTCAAGAAGTCATACGACAAGAAACTCGATATAAACGAGAGAAACCTATGGAGAAAAACACTCCAAACCCTGAAAAATAAGATTATATCCCCAGTATGATCGTCAATTATGTTACATGGAAAATATCTCTATGGCTAGGGGTAAACCACAATAGACGAAAATGACGAAAGTACTTGTATGATGCTACAAACATAGACATTCCCTCTTAGCGAGGAAGATACTTCTCGAAGAGCCACCTGGAACTAGTTCTCCCTTTGACCCTGACACAATGTCACACACATCATCCTGCACATTGGCATCCCTCTAACCCTTCTGGTCAGCTACTCCCTAAACATTGGAAGTCATGGAATCAATGACCTACATATTAGTACCATGAAGTTTGGAAACTTCTTTGGAGGCATGCTCTCCCTGTCTGTACTTCTAGGAGCCTTCTCCTACTCCTGAACATCCATCAATGTCAGCTCATACCAATTCGGTATCTTGACAAAATTGGAAGGGGCTAACTCCCTCTTCCCATCTATAGGTTGACTCCTCACACTAGAAGTCTGTGAACTCTTCTCACCCTTCGAAGCCTCCTACTCGTCCTCTGTCACTGACATCAATCCATGATCCAAGATCCCCTTGGATCCACCTACATGCTTTCCCTACAACTTGTATACTTTTCCCTCTTTGGCTCCAAGAACTCATGTTGAGCCTATGCTAGATCCCTTCGGTCGAACAGGAACTCGACCACCCTCTAAAGAGATAGCATATTCACTATCCTCCATTGTCGATACTGAGAGAAAATTAATCTTTAGCTCCAAAATATAGAACACATATGCCACCTCCAGAGAACCTCTTGACTCCAACTGGAACCTGACTGCCCCAACTCCCTCTACACCATACTTGGCATGGATGCCAAGCTCCACATGCAGATTTGATTTTGTCTCTGATCAACTGGTGAAAAACCCATGTGTTCTCTTCATGTGATGAGAAACCTCACTATCCATGAACCGAGCACTACTGGAAGTTGTGACAGAAAGACAAGAGACTAACAAGAACTCATTCCCAAAATTCTCAGCAAACTCCTTGACTTGAGCTTCAACAGATATTGCTACCTGTTGAGACTTACTCTTCCCTTTATTTCGTTCTAGACACCGTGAAAGCATAGTGGCCACTCTTGTGGCATGAAAAACACTTTACTTTGCTCGGATCATTCTTCTTTCCAGCATGTGGAGCTGACTCTCCACTTGCATTCCCTCCTTCTTGCCTGACTAGCAAGTGTCAGATTCTCATCATCTCTAGCTTGTTGGTCTACTAGAGATTCCTCCCGAATATCCCCCTGAATGAAAAAATCCCATAGCCTATCAAACTTGGGAAGTGTCTCTCATGCTACCATGCCTTTGATGAATGGGGCATATTACCCCCCATTTCTAGGGGTAACTAAGGAGATGATGTCTCGAGGCCCACAGGTTGCAGACATGGATTGTTGAGAGCCAAATGAGCAGACATAACCCCTCCTCCTTCCACATGTCACCATTGATCAACAACAACGACGTCTACCACACCATCTTGGCCCACATAGGACAACAGGTCTTGCTCCCTCCATGAGGTCACAAGTCTGGTGTCATGGTAAGTGTCATTTTAATAACTGAAGCATTTGAACAAGTTGCAAAGGGTTCTTTCTTCATTTTGAAAACATTTTCTTGGAAATTATGCCTTTTGCCTCATTTTACCTTGGTGGTTGACATGTTGTCCTAGTAAGTGGGTCACCCTTAGGAAAAGAGTTGCTACTAGGGGGTCTCCTTGAAGGGTTATTGTACCATTCCCGCACATACTTATCACTTTCCATAATTCTTCCCTTTCGTTTCCTTATCTTTTGGGTTTTGGGGCACATTGACCCAAGAAAGGATTGTACCTCATTTCATGGGAAAAAGGGGCCGAAGGCTCAGAGGCCGGATTGTAGCTGACAAAAGATAAAATAAAATAAATTATCCTCCAGATTCTCACCCTAAGGTCCTGAGAGCAATGAAAAGCTTCTCCACAAAATTCAAGGACCTGTACAATAAAACACATAATTAATAAATGTCCTACTTGTTGAGGGAATGCATTTGCAGTGTCTTTTACTTTCCTTGCACATGGCACTCAATGTGTTCCTAGATTCAAGTGGAATTGTGATACTCTTTACTTTCCCTTGCATATAGTACTTAATGTTCGGATCTTAATCAATTAATGGCAAATAAATGGCTTGGAAAAACGTTGTATTGAAAAGGAGGATGCAACACACCCTCTGCAAAGGCACCCATAAATAAGACAATATGAGCCCTTGTATGTCAAGAAACCCCATGCCCAAAAGTCATACCCCCATCCACCTCATACTCTTTACATGTCTTAGAGAGGGTCTTCTTGGGAAACACTCCTTGACTTCGGGATTGATCTACCCAATAGGGTACCATGACAACCCTCTTATACTTAAATTTGGCAAGTTGTATAAAGGTCTTTGAGCATTTGTTTATTTTGAAAAGGGGGGATTTGATGCACATGTTTGGGTGGTTCTTTTATTAAATATGATTTACTTGGCATGATACATGTGTCTTGTGGACCCTTGGAGGGTGTAGTTGTTTGTCTTTGTAGGGCCTTTCCAAGTGAAATCTTTTTTGTGGAGGCACAAGGTTGTTTGGACCTTCATAGGGGCATGAAGCCCACAGGTTGGATGATGTGCCCCCTCTATTTCAAAATTTGAGAGGATGAATGTTTCATTTGGATGCACTTGGATACCATGAGATGATCACTTAGTATCCCCTTATACCTCAACGTTGGCCTTTGGAGGCCTAAAATGTCACTTTCTATGCCCTAGATGTCACATAGAGGCTAGGGTTTTGATGGGGTTTCATGGTTTGATGGTAATGTGACGTGGTTTGATGAGAAAGAGACACATGGAATGCACTAGAACACTTGATGGCAAGGCACATGGCCTTTGGAGGTCCAAGGATCTTCATCAGGAGGCAAAATGTCTCATTTTGGAGGCCTACATCACCCTTCTAGGGAATGACGTCACCCCTAGAGGGGAAATTACTTTATGTATTTTGTATTTTAAAGTTGTAAAGACAAATTTGTGAGGTCAACCTCCTCAAATTATGAAAGTCGATGAACTTATGTGGACAAATTGTTTAGAGTGATTTCATATAAATAAAGATCACTCTGATTTCATTTTAACACAACTCTCACTTCGGAATTACACACTATTTGGCTGAAATTTTTTTTGTACTTGGGAAATTCGCTCTATCTCTCTATTGATTCTTTGTGGATTCTTTACCTGTCTATTGTAGTAAAAGGATAAGTTGTTGTCTATTGATGCTCGTCTCTTTGTAATTGTGATGGAATATTCTTGATAAAGAAGGATTTTTCATGTTATCTCTTGAAATTGGTAAGGAACTTTCTGCATATTGTGTTGTTTCTTCTTGTTTCAAGGTTAATTTGTCTAAATATTTGGAGGGTTATAAGGGAATACACCCTCCATCAACATCTATCCTTATTGTTATTGAAAGATATATTTTGCAAAAGTTGCTACAAGGAGTAAATTGGCTTACACCCTTGTAGATTTACATTGCTAGGGTTTGTTTGCTATAGGGAGTAAAAAGGATTACACCCCTAGAGAAGTAATAAACCCTAGATCATACACAAGAGACTCCATAACCCAATAGATAAGACACTAATCTATTTTCATTGGATATTGAATATCCATGCATTGATATACATGATTTCTTGAGATATTGCAATTGTTCAAGTTGGAATTAATTCTTCATGTTATAAGGTTTCTTGTGCCCTAGGGGCATCTTGATTGGCCAAGTAATATCATTCTTGTTATAAACTTAATGCTACATCCAATAGGGCTAGAGAAAAATCATCTTCTTTTCATTCTTTACTCACTTGTCTACCGCTAAAAGTCACTTGCAAGCTGCCATAATTAATCTACCAGTTATTAACTATATTTTGGGTGGATTGTTTGTTGATTTTAGTGTCTAGAAGTTTTCGTTGTGTTGAGGGGTTCTAAATCCCTTTAACTCAACAGCAGGAACCAAACCCGCCACCGAGGCCCAATTAAACTCTGCGGCATTTGATAGTGGAATGGCTCTCCAAATCTATCGATCCGGCCATTATGGGCTTTATGTAGCGATTGACAAGATATCTTCTTATGAAAGTTTCTCCTTCAGTTTAAACGTTCTTTTTTTGTATTTTCTTTATTAGATGGGTCTGATAAAAAGATGTGTGTTGGTATAAACCAGTTGGGTAAAAGGGAAATATTAACTCACTGAAGAAGGTTGAGCTTGGGATAACCCTTGTGCTCAAGCATGCGGATAAAGATTTTCACACCTGTGACAAGCCTAGTATTAATACATCAACTTGATGGTATTCGAATTATTGACTGAGATACACTCATCGAAAGAAAACATACATGCAATAAAATGATGGCAAGAAAAATATTTTCCTTAGCTCTAATCATTAATCACACATTAACACAACGATTTTCTTTCCATCATTAAGAACAAGAACTGCAGAAAAATATTGATTCAACTAACTTATCAATAGATTCAGAAACTCTTACTCATTACAACATCCATTCATGAAATAAAGTCGGAAGTAATTCCTTCTCACGTCCAATCACACACACCTTTGATGAAAAACAAAAGTTTGTCTCCGGTCCTAAACAAGACTTCTCAATTAAGGTAGTTCCGAAATAGTTCTTTACAATTCCAAAAATGAGGGTCTTTTCCAAAACCATCGACCCTTTCTAAAAGGTCGATCCTCTTATATATAACAAATCATTAATTAAAAATAACCATAAAAAATGCAAGCTAAGTAAAACAAAACATTGCCACATGGTGCTTCTATCTCTCTATCGTCTAAGAGTCATCAAATGGTTTCACTGAAGTGGATGACTCTTCTCATACTCTGACCATTTGACGAAGGGTTCCTCACATGTGTTGGCATACGGGAATTTGTGTTGGTCCATCGAGGTCGAAAATGATCTACTTTACTTCTACTGCTCATGCTCGATACTTAACTATTTTGACACTTAACTGTTGTAGTATTGTTCGAGCCTTGATCAGGTGGTCCATGAACTGTTGTACTTGACCTAGCACCATGTTCTCCACCTTTTCTATCTCTGCAATCCATGTCGAGTCTTGTTCTCCATGTTGTTTGACTATGTCATGCAAGTTGACAAAGTCCTCAGGTGAGCCGAATTATGGGAGACCGATGTCTTTCATCTCCCAATTAATCTTGACCCAACTCCATGTTGGGTATGTGTTATATTGGTATTTGTTATGTGTTATGTGTTATATTCTTTGTCGGGCGCGCAGGGGGGTTTGAAAAAAAAAAAATCCTTGGGAAACGTGTCACAATTTAGGTGGTTTTTGGGCACATGGTTTTTGCCGATGGTTTTCTATTTCCAGTTAAGGAATTAGGGTTGTGGACTAATCCAGGTCATTGGGTTAGGGTTTTGGATGCCGTTGCCTCCTATATGTATATTGTATTGTAAACAATGTAACATATGAATGAATATAGAATATGTTGGTTTTCCCGGTTTGGGTTTCCAGGGGAAAAATATCTGTGTAATGTTTGTATTTGTCATTGTATCTTTTTTGTTCTTTTACTGAATATATGTTTGTAGTAGATATTGTACAAGGTTAAAATCTACACTCCTTTTGCAATCAACCCATTTTTCTTGAATCTCCCGCTGAGGTTCTTGGGCCATTTTCACCCAATATTCAGTCACCTTCCTTATCTGATCTATGTTGTTGTCCCTTAGCACCCGAATGTCGTGCTCTTCGGTGTCTCGGCCCTTTTGAACCGTGTTGATGTAATCAATTCTTTCCACTGCTTGGTGGGCCTTCTCGTACCATCTTTCCACGTCTTTGTAGGTCGCTAGCGCCATAAGGATGTCTTCTTGGAAGTAGGCTATCCTTGCAGTGAAAAGGTGTCGTTCATTCATGAATTTTCCATAAGCGTCTTGAAACTCACTTCTCAAAAACACCATGGCTTGTGTAGAGTCCTGATAGTATTTCGCCAAGTGGCGCAGATGCTCCAACTCCTTTAGCGCAGCGGCCAACTCCTCCTCATATTTTCTTTCTCTATCCAGGGTGGCATCTGTGATAGCCATCCCTGCGCCGATAAGCTCAGATGTCTTGGCATGCTCTGTGATGATCAATTTTTCCTCTATGGTGATGAGGATCGAACTGTCCAACGTGAGCCTCCTCTTCTTAGTGGTTCTCTTTGTAATGGCTTTCCTCTTTCGATCATAGGAAATTTTTTGTATATCAGCGACCTCATCAACAGGTTCGGGGATTTGTTGTTCTCCCCAAGTTAGAGTATTTCCCAGGCTCCCGACTGTGTATATTTTTTCTAGGTTGGGTTCCTGAACCTCTTCTTTATGTCCAGATGGATTGACTTCAAGTTTTTTCTCATCGGTTGGTAAGGTATCGTCCAAAACTGAGGGACCAGGGGCAAGTTCGGTACTTACTTGGTAATCGGTTGTTGAAATGTTGATTTCATGTTGTGGAATTTCTTCTTCATGTTCGCTCAATCCGAGCTCATCCCTTGAGTTGTCCAGTGGGGTTCCCAGTATGACGGGTGGCTCTCAGGTTCTTTATCCTACGTAATCCTCACCGGAGTCACTAGGGACACCTACCAACTCTCCTCATCGTCGTAGATGGTTATCAAATCGAACAAGGGATTTGGTACACTTTTCTCCCTGATGTCCTCGCTATCTCAGGCTAGGTTGAAATTTCCCCTGGTGATCTAATCTGTGGTGGTGGAAATTCAGGTTTTTCTGACTCGATGATTTCTTCAAGCTGCATCAGCTCTAGGCCACTTGGTTCTCCTCAGCTTTCGATTCGGTCATCAACAGGAATCCTCGTCATTTCTATCAGATCAGGGTCATTTTGCAATTGATCAATTATTCTTTGTGCCCCTTTAGCAAGAGCAATCCCCTTCTCTATGCCTCTGTTGTCTCTGCCACTCTAATTTCTTCCCTATCTCTGAGGGCCTCTTGAGCCGACTACTCTATCATTTCCACTTGTTCATCCATGCTCACGGCCTTGAACCTGGTCATGTTTGGGTTTGTCATTATTTGCACCACCTCGTCCCAGTCCTGGGCGCACCCTGTGAAAATTTCATCCTCAAACTTATCATGAGCGTACCACCAACATGATGATACTTGTGAAGCATGTTGGAAGACCATGCCTTTAAAGCCGTTCTTGCAGAATCTTTCTGTTGGGAACCTGAATTCAAGTTGGCTTAGCCCTTCTTGTTTGGCTTGAGAAGTATCATTTACCAAATAAAACCCTACATGGAAATCGTAGTGTATGAACGATAGCTTCTTGTCCTTGACTAATGTTGCGTTATAGTCCTGCAAGATGGTCTGATAGCAGATTTCTCCCACAACTAGTCGGTCTGGGACATGAGCGGGTAGGAGATGTGGTGCTTTGGTGGCCCCGAACACCCTGATATAGGTTGACCATTCATCTAAATACCAATGGCCTACCTTTGCCACCATTTTCTTGGTTGTTGCGAATAATCTTGGGCACTCCTTAAAAATAATAAAATAAATACGGGCGATGAATTCATCGCAGATGAGTGCGTAAGATTGTTTGTACATGTTCTCCCATAGTATGTTGAAATAAACATGGATCAAGAGCTCCGCAATGTGCCAACTTAAATTTATGTCGATGAAGACATTCCTTGCGCAGATGACATTGAGCAGGTACGAGGCCATGTAGAAAGTGGGTGCTTCCCCTTCCTTCGGCGTCTGAGCTTGTTGTACACAAATGCTCAATTGTTTAGAAATTATTTCTCCCCAGTTGAAGTTACTCACAGAGATCGCCACTGTGTACGCCAAAGGCATCCATGCTTCTGAAAACTTGGATCAGTCATTTTCTCCATATAGCCAGCAGATGAGAGCCATCAAATAGATGTATGTCTCCCTCAGGTTAATCATCCCATACCAACCATTGCTCCAGTTAGTGAACTTGTTTTCCTCCTTCCACCATGAGGCCATCAACCGACTGGTGTCATGGAATTCATAGAACTTCACCACAAAGTCCGTGTTGAGCCACTCCTCTAGGTCCATGAGCAAAACACCTATTTCTGGAATTATGTCGGGAGGAAAACGCCTACACACCCACCATTATCATCTCTGATCAAGCACTTCTTCCTGTCCGTATTGTCGATTAGCCATTTCAGAACCTC
>JASDQU010334589.1:0-12700 GCA_032191745.1 Picea mariana
AACAATGCATCATATACCAATGAAACCACATCGATCCATCTTCATCATGTATCAATCACAACTCATTGATCCATCTTCATCATATCAATGAGAACTCATTGATCCATCTTCATCTATGCATTCTCATCAAGGATAATACATATTACATTACATCAATCATCAATCAATCAATCCTTTGGCATCAATCAATCACTTGACATCAATCAATCGAACCATTGGCATCAATGACAACATGATCCAACATTTGCATCCTTCAATTGATCAAAGAGGTCATCAATCCCTGGAAGAGGATACTTGTTCTTCACAGTCACTTTATTCAACTATCTGAAATCAATGCACAATATTAATGTCCCATCTTTCTTCTTCATGAACAAGACTGGGGCACCCCAAGGTGACACACTTGGGCATATATACCCCTTCTTTAGAAGTTCTTCAAGCTGCATTTGCAACTCCTTCAGCTCTGGTGTACTCATATTTTGTAAGGAGTCTTTGACATTGGAGGTACTCCAGGCATTAAATTTATAGAGAATTCAATATCTCTCTTTGGGGGTAGTCTGGTACCTCCTTTAACACATCTTCAAACTATTTTAGGACTGCATAATCTTCCAAATTTGGCATCTTTTATTTAGGTGTCTCTTCCATATGAGCTGCAAATATTTGACACCATTTTATGTAACATCTCTTCAGCTGCAATGCTAAAATTTCTCTAATGGTTACTGCCCTGGGAATTCCCTGCACTCTCCTTAGGCTCCCTTCCTCATCCAAGAAAGTAAATTCCTTGTTATGACAGTCTAGGATAGCGTGATGTTGGTCCAACCAATCCATCCCAATTAGATAGTCATAGGAACCTAAAGGCAAGATGTTCAAATATGCATTGGTTTTCAGCCCATTCATGTCCATAACACATGACTTAACCATCTCATTAACTTTTATTTTGGCTCCGGTAGCCAGCTGCACCAACCAAGATTTATTATGCTTGCTTCTTGGAAAATGCAAACTTTCCACCATCTTAGGATCTATATAACTATGACTATCTCCTGAATCAATAAAAATAGCAATGGTTTGGTTGTTGATCATACCTTCCACTTCAATCATGTGTGACTGATACTCTGCTTTCTTGTTTTCCAGGGCTGCATAGATCCTTTTTAAATTTCTTCCCATGTCCTCCATTGTTTCATCTTGTTGTACCTTGTGAACATTCCTCACTTTTTCAACTTTGTGAGGACAATATCTGGATATATGATCTCCTTTACAACCCCAACATTGAATAGGTGGATGCCCTGGCCTTTGACCCCATTCCTCAATCATTGTGGGTTCTCTAGAATTTGGTTGTCCCTCAAGGTTATTTCTGAAGAATGGTGGCTTAGATCCCTTCTTCCTCTGATCCACCTTGAATTTCCTTTTGTCTTCCCAAGATTTTTGGAAAGTTGACCTTGATTTTTGTTGATCATATAGGCATTTAGCTCGCCTTATGGTCTACTCCAATGTCTTGGGATCATCATACTGTATTTTGTCACTGATAAATGATGACAATCCACTCAAATACCTCTGAATCTTAACTGTCTCATCCTTAATAAAAGAAACATACTTCAGTAGTTCTAAAAACCTTCTCTCATATTCATCTATGACCATACTCCCAAGCTTGAGTTCAAAGAACTCTTTCATTTTCTTGTCATAGTATCTCTTAGTCAAGTATTTCTTCTCAAAATACTTCTTGAATTCCCTCCAAGTAACACTTTTATCTTTAATGTGTTTCACCTGCACAAGTTGATCCCACCACATGGATGCCTTTCTGTTGAGTTGATAGATGTCAATTCTACCTTATGCATGGGAATAATAATTATGCAATTGAAAATACTTTCTCATGCCTAGAAGCCATGTCTTTGCATCTTCATGCTTCTTATGCCCACCATCAAAAGTAGGAGGTTTGATTTTGTTCAATTCTCCTCGTAGCTCATCCACCTCTGACCTCTTATGCTTCCTGATAGGAGATGGACTTGATTTTTTGTGTTATTTCTTATGGGAATTCCTCAGGGAGTGATGGAGATTTATTCTAACACTTCTTTCTCTTCTTTTCTCATCAGGAGACCTGTGACTTCCTGATTTTCTTGAGCCACTCTCCTTATCCAATTTCTTTTCTATTATGTTCAAGCTATGAATTAAATTCATGTTGAAGTCATCCTGCTACTCCTTGGCTCTCATAATCCTTTCATTATCAACTTTATGGCTTTGGACATCCCTCTACAAATTTTTAATGGTCTCTACCATATTCATATTTTCATCCCTTCCTTCTCCATGTCCATTGGAATTTGTTCCTTCAATGCCCAAATGGACATCCATCCCTCTGATCTCATCTTCTTGGATGTAAGTCCCTTGTGCCTCTTCCATTACTCTGGACTCTATGTTGATTTTGATCTGATCTAGATCTTGTTAACTTTGCAAAATGTGCAGCCAACAAAACTTTGTCAGGCTAACTGTTTCAACAATTTCATGAAAAATATGAACCATTATGGTTCAATAATATATCAAAATTATTTCTTCTGATTTTCCAAAAATTTGAATTTATAGATCAATTTTTTAGGTGTATATTTATATTCTACTATCCAACACCTTTCCAACGCCTGTTCCCATGCTCAATTCTGACTTTTGAGCAGAAAGTTATGGTTATTTGAAAATTGTTCATTAATTTTTTTGTTCATTCTTCAACTTAGCACAACTCTGTGTTGTAAATATGCATTTTTTGCACCTACTCCATTGGAATTTTCATGGGAGCTCCATTGGGTTTCTTCATATACATATTATGGACACTCTTTCCAATTTTCACCTTTTTTCTAGGTTTCAGGCTGCTAGTTACAGCCTGTTGAAGTTCTAGGCTAATTCGTGTTTTTGGTCTGGAATGCTACATGTACCTTATTTTCCATATTAAGCATTTTTAACAAGCCTAGAAATTTAATTCAGCTCTGGGAATGTCTTCTATGGTTCAATATCTTTCCATTGACTTCTCCTATGCCTCAATCGGATTCTGGAGCAGAAAGTTATGGCTATTTGAAGTTAGTTGGGTCTTAAAATTTACCCTCCATTGTTTGTGTTGTAACTTTCTCATAAAAGCTTTGTTTGACGAATGGTTTACACCATTAGAAATCTCTCTCTGAGATATTTTATTTGAGATGCAAATACAAAGTGTTCCTTCTTGGTACACTCTATTTTCATGGTTTTTGAGTTCCTAAAAATGCTCTTAAGGGCCTCAAAAACGCGTTGCAAAAAGATGGCGTTCAAACAGTATAAAATGTCGTGGAAATTCGCTGGTTTTCCGTTGTTGTTCGCCCTCCAAACGACTTTGCACACACAAATTTCAACTGTACACCCATATATAGCATGTGCAGCAACATCACAAGGTAAATCATGTTCCACGCACCTATAACCATTGTGTATCACTTCTCTGTCACGCCAATAACTAGCGCACACTACTTTTGTGCCACGCGCCCATATCCACCATGCACAATTTTGGTTCTTGCACTATTACCTATTGCACGCAATTTTTGTATCGTGTGTTGATATTTCGCATGCATTTCACTCTACGCGTTGCACCATGCCAAAGTTTAGTATGCCTCCACCACACACCATTAACTAAATTGTCACGTGACAACATATACCCACATTGCGCGTGCAGCAACAAAGTTTGTTTGCGCTTAGCCAATACTGTGCACACCACATGTACCATTATTATGTGTGTGCACACCGTGCAATGCTAAATTTAGCGCACGCAACCACACACCAACATTTTTCTACACAGTGCCAAAATTTAGCTCGTGCACCCGCACACCAACATTTTTCCACGCAGTGCCAAAATTTAGCGTGCGCACTAGCACACCAACATTTTTCCGCACGGTGCCAAAATTTAGCACGTGCACCCACACACCAACATTTTTCCGCGCGATGCCAAAATTTAGTGCGCGCACCCATACACCAACATTTTTCCACACGATGCCAAAATTTAATGTGTGCACCCGCACACCAACATTTTTCCGTGTGGTGCCAAATTTTAGTGCGCACAGTCGCACACCAACATATTTCCATGCAGTGCCAAAATTAAGTGTGCGCGTCAATGTCGGGCCATGCTACTCCAAAGAACGCTTTTGTTCTCTTTGCGGAACACACTGTAACATAGCCAACATCCAACTGAGTTATGCCACATAAATTTACGAACTACATGCAATTAAAGCATATACACACAAAACTATTGCGGAACTTTGTATATAAAATGTAAACAGACAAATGCATTATGTAATTGTATGGATTCATACTGAAATAATAGTAAACATATACATGTAGCATATACAGGCAAGACCCATAACTATAATGATAGTTATAACCACACATAGGATAAACCCATAAAAATAAACACGTAAATAATAATGCAGCATGTAAATTTATCACACAATTGACACTTATCTTGGTAAGAATATCACCAACTACGTGCAGACCTTCCATGAACCTCCCAGCCTTAGAGCACACTACTCATCACTCTCAGCAGTGGGTCACCCCCGAGCTAGGACTAAACTCCACCCAAGTAAATGGATTCCTAACCAGGCTAATAGCTCATAGACAATAGGAAAGACTCTGTCACAAGTGCCCACTCAAACTAACAGCCTACAATCCCTCATTCCCCACATGCCTGTCCCACCCCAGGAAGTGTGCCCCTTCTCTGCTCAACAGTCCTTCGGCTGCCCCACTTTCTTTCCGAGCTTCAGCAACAGGTCGGACAAGAAGTCTTAGAGCCTTGTAGTTGTAGTTTGGCACCTTTAGGAAATCAATTCCCAAAAATTATCTCACCTGGAGAGGGATTTCTCATGGGCTTGACAACCCACCTCTTCAATATCCCATGGGCCTGACAACCCACTTCTTCAGTCCCTCTCCCAAGCTAACCAGCTACACAAACAATTATGGCTATGGATACAGGTTAAGGTACAATGACATTAAGGTACGAAAGATAGCTCAATGAGTGTGTGAATGTTCATGGATGATTGACTAGATGACTAAATGATGGAAAGAATGACAGAAAATGAACTAATTCCAAACAATATGTATGCATGTCTCCAACTTGACACTTGTCATGTTGGAAGCTAAACACTTGTCATGTTGGAAGCTACTTTGGCTCACTTGTCCCCATCTTTAGAACTTAGGATAAAATAACTATCCATACTTTATACTTTAAGAAATATTAATATAATATTCCTTTTTAGCTTAATCTCCCTATCTTAGCCCCTTTTCCTTAAATTTTAGCCCCCACCCTTTCCCTAACTAGTGGAGTTTAGTCCCCCATACTCTTTTATCGTGGTCGGTCTGTGCGCAATGATGTATTTTATATTAATGTTGAGACATATACAAAAGTAGGTGCACTAGCCTTTAAAATCTAGGCTCTCCGGCCTAATAATCACAAAACTAGCTCACCAGTCTATAAAAAACAACCTATACACAAAGGCTCCCTAGCCTCAAAATCACGCGCACCTAAGTTGTTGCATGCGGTATCCTAAAATGTGCACACTTCCTCATTTTACTGCGCAGTACATGCATGCACTATGTCAAGAAAGGTGTATACAAAAATGATATCAAACAACTCACCAGCTTAAGTACATTTTCATTTACATTACAATAAGGTTCGGCCTAGGGATATTACACTTTCGTTCTTGTTAAAAGTGTTGAAAAGTTTCACCACTTCATCTTAGGTAAGCATACGTTGGTAAAAGTCCCTTTACTTGCTGTCAATTTTTTTCTCTCACAAACTTATCTTCCAGGGAAGCTTGCACATTGTCTTGCCAAGATCCAGGAGCATGATTTGAATATCGTGACTTCTACCACTATCAAGGGAAGTGACTTAGCCCTTCACTTAGCTCAGCATGCTGAGAATAGTGACGAAATTGATGAACATGATAGTTCCCTATTAGCACTTTTCTGCATTGATAACCAAATCCTTCCTATGTCTGAACATCTCTGGTATAAGAATTTAGTTTACTAGTTACAAAACCAAATATGTCCATACAACTTAGACAATCATCAAAGGAGAAGACTTTGTCTTGAATCTGCAAGATATGTCATTATAGGAGACTTCTTGTTTCAAAGATTTGTTGATGGTGTGTTGCTTCACTGTGTAAACAATGAGGACACACATAAATTGTTGCAAGAAACTCATGGTTCTTCAAATTCTGTCATTCATGTAAGAGGCCATTTTTCTGCTAAAACCACTGCTTTCAAGATTATTAGAAAAGGATATTATTGGCCTTCAATCTTTCGTGTCTCTTATGTTTTTTTGAGATCTTGTGACAAGTGCCAAAAATTTGTTGGGAAAGAATGCCTTTCAGCCATGCCATTACAACCTGTCCTTTCGAACTTTCCTTTTTCAAAATGGGGATTGGATTTTACTGGCCATATTAATCGTCCATCTTCAGCAGGAAAAGTTTTTATTTTGACATCCACAAACTATTTTATGAAGTGGGCTGAAGTTGTCCCACTTAAACATTCGACAGATAATCAGGTGATTTATTTCCTCCAAAATAACATATTTTCCAAATTTGGTCTTCCATTGGAAATTATTACAAACAATGGTCTTGCTTTCATTTCTGCTAAGATGACCCAATTTTAAGCTAAGTTGGGGGTTAAACATTTCACCTCATTAGCTTATTATCCCCAAGGGAATGGGCAGGATGAGTATACCATCAAGAATCTGGTGAGAATCGTCAAAAGGCTCATCGAAGATAAGCCTTGTCAATGGCACACTCTCCTCACTTACACCCTTTGGGCAGATCGAACCACTGCCAAGGTAAGCATTGGTTGCACTCCTTTCCAGCTTGTTTATGGTCAAGAAGCCATCCTGCCTACTGAGATGGAACGTTCTTCCTTAAGGTTGATGCTACAGATCGAAGAACTGAATTCTTATGATGTTTCACAAAGGATAAATGCACTCTTATCTTTAGAGGAGCAAGGGATGTTTTCATTGGATAATATAAAAATGAGACAATAGAC
This sequence comes from Picea mariana, assembly GCA_032191745.1. Taxonomy (NCBI): domain Eukaryota; kingdom Viridiplantae; phylum Streptophyta; class Pinopsida; order Pinales; family Pinaceae; genus Picea; species Picea mariana. The sequence continues at coordinate 7,021 of JASDQU010334589.1, forward strand.
TGTTAAGAAGTATTTCAATAAGAGTGTCAAAAACGTCAAATTTAAAGTCAATGAAAAGGTACTGATGTGGGATTCAGCTCATGCTGATAGGGGAAGACACTCAAAATTTAATAAATTATGGCTGGGTCCTTTCAAGATCGCTTTTGTCCTGGGTACTAACTCTTACATTCTAAAAGATTTACAAGATCGATTGTTTTCCTACAACACTAACGGTTCTCACTTAAAACACTATGTGGAACCAACTTGAGAAGTTTTAATGTTGTTTGGATTTTCTGTATATTAATAGTCTAGTTTTGCTTTCATTTTCATCACTTCTTTTCAATTATGTTGTTACAATAGTTTAAATTATGCTTTCCTTTTAATAGATTCCTGTTGTTTTTGCAATTCTATCATTTTATTTCTGTTGTTTTTAATTTTGCAGACCCATTTTTGTCATGAATTTTATTGATTTTCATCTTTTTAGTTTAATTTTGGTCAAGAATAAGATGTTGGATCAGTTCTGCCACAGTGACACTCCTGCAAGGTATTGTTAGTCAATAACAATCAAGATTACATAGTTGTTATGATGTTCCCTTTGAAAGCATAGTTGAGTTTGTTATCTACTTTCACTGTAGTCTTATAAATAAATTGGTTATATCTCGCTTCTACTTTCCATTTCTTCATCCATTTGAGAGTTAAAAGAGCAATTCCATACCATTTTTTTTTCTCCTTGAAGTCAAGAGAAACTTTTGGTTGAATGATTATGCATATATGGATAAACCCCCTCATACTTAACATTTTTCATGAGTTATTCCCAAATTCCTGGTCATTTTTCCATTAAATTCACTCACTTCCCTTTGTTGCATAATCATTTTGGTTATACCTTCTTGATCTGATGTTCTTGGTCTACGAAACCATACATTATGAGTTCTTAATCTATTGGAAATAGATTTCCCTGTGGAGTCGCTAGTTTGTTGATGATTAAAATCGCAACGAGGAATATCGACCGTGAAGTGTTGCTAAAGCCTATTATTTAAACTATGATAATGATATATAATGCTAGTAGGTGGGACCCCTTGTCGACTGGAGGCTCGGAGATAGTCTTATCACACATTTTATGTCGTTGTTTCGATGTTGCTTACAGGGTTCTATATGGTTGATGATGCCGTCTTGGTTTCGTTTGCGATATAATGGAAGATGGATAATGCATTTTACGTGATGATTCTGTCATTCTAAGCTCTAAATTCCATGTTATGAGTGGCATATATTTATTGTTGTTACATTTGATATTTTCGCCATGATTCATTACTTGTTACACCTGCACAAGACACATGTTAGTTACAACATGAAACAAAAGCAATGGAAATAGACTTATGAAAAAATCCAAGAAAAGGAATTGTACTATATTATGTTAAGAGGTTATGTGCAAATGAAATAAAATGAAGTTAGTATTAATCCTAACTAGAAATGCTAGTGAACTCTTGATTATTTCTTGTGTTCATGGTTACAAAGCTCGATTTTGATAACCCCAACCAGTCACACTTTTGTCGAGTATCTTATTGACTATCATAAATTGGTTGAGTGGTTATGACAATGGCTTTGAGTATTGTTTTATCTTTGTTTGATTGGGTTGTTGGAAAGTTGTAATTGGGGATGAAAATTGGTATACAATCGAGGGGTTTCCTTCTTTCTTTATGCATTGGTCATTGTGTTCCTACAGTGTGGCGTTAATTGTAGTTGGTGGTTGTTGTGTGTTTGATTAGTCTCGATTGGTATCATTGCAAGTTGGGGAAAATAATGAACTTGACTTGGTTTTTTACTGTGTATGGTTTATGGAGACATCGTGCATTGTTTTTTTTTTTGTTTCACCATCAGAAATGAAGCACAGGTTTCGTATTATGGCTTCATTTCAAGTTTAATTGTTAATATTGTCAGAAGAATGAAATCATGCAAGTTTTTAAAAGGTCTGTTCAACTCGGAAAAGACCTGTGTCTATGTTTGATTTTGGAAATTACGAATTATGCACAGTGGTTGATATCTTATAGAAATATATGTTAGACAGAGATGAAGCAATGTGATTGTGTGTTCCTTTTGATTTTGTTTAAATGAAAAGAAAAGAAATGAAAAGAAACAAGTATCCTCTTAATAAGACTGTTGAAAGGCATAGTGTTTCTGAGTATGATTATACACTGTGGTAATGGAAAAAGTTTGAAGATTGAATGTGGGATAGTGAATAGTTTTTGACACATGGGAATTGTTAATTGGTATTGGTATCCTAGTATTGAATACAAAGTTGTATTTTATGGATTACTTAATTAGTTTTACGAACAGTTTCCATTTTTTTCCCTACCATTCTTCCATTTTTCGCACATTACAACTCCCCTCACCTTCCCATATTCACTATCCACTCCTTGTTCTTAATATTTAATTATAGTTAAGATAAATTATGTATTATGACAGTTAAAGGATCGCATAGGGATGAATTACAGTGATATATTCTTTTGGTTTATGATACATTTGATTTTTTGATGTTTGTGAGCACTAATCATGATATATTCCCCCTCATTTTAACACTTTTTGCTAAATACAATCCCTCACATATCCCAGAACCCTTGTTCACCCCCTGCTCATTGACAAGTATTAAACGATTTGTTGGATTGGATTGCATGAGTTTGATATGTTGCCGAGCCAAATTTTGTTTCATATTTAAAAGAGTTGTCATGTATGGTTGTTGAAGAAACTATTTGCTAATCAATAATGCATACATGAATGAGCTTTTTCAGCAGAGGTCACCATGGCTGGGGTAACAAAGGAAGAGGAAATTGGAACAGGAGCCCTAGAAGGCCAAGGTTCTCTATAGAATTTGACACAGACTCGCAAGAGTTAGGCTAGCTATTTCAAGCTGGATTTTTTCACTAGATTGGGCAAGGAGTGGTCCAACCTAGGTCTGAAAGGCCTCCCTTCCAAGCCCCATAGGTCCCTGGTACCCCCTCATGTTTCACTACAACCTGAAATCCCTGAAAATGATGGATGGCAAGAGATTGTCCAGTGTCCACCTTTATGTCTCCCAACATCGTGGTTGGCCTAACTTGTCTATGCTTGCCCCTCCACCTATTAATAAATTTGCCCAAGCTTCCCCTATCCACTCACCAGCACAGTCTTCCCATGCAAGAAAAAGGTTAAAAATCGAGGCCCCACCATGCTCCTGACAAAGGAAAAGTCATTGCTTCCCCCTCCTCATCCTCAAATGACTCTGCCAAATCTGTGTCCTCCCGTATGCATTTGAGAGATGATTTCTCTCATGTGATCAGTGAGATTAGGCCTAAAGGCTCCACACAGCCTAAGGCAAATTTAGAGAGATCAAAGGGTGACAACAACAAGAAGGGAAAGATTTCCTCCCAGAGTGGAAAATATGGATTTTAAGTGTTTTTATTTATTGATTGTTGAGAACAGTTGACTTCTAAAATTTTGGACAACACGCTATTTTTTGGATATATGGGTAATATATTTTTGGAAATAGTTTCAATTATCATTGATATAAATTGTCAAAATATGAAAGTGATGATGGGATTCACAAGGAGGGATTTTTTTTTTTGATTAACTAGTTGTGTTATGATTGTTAAAGAACTAAAGGGAGTCACAAGGGGTCCCACCTACTAGTTATTATTTATTAAGAACCCTTATTATGATTTTATTGTTTTTCCCCCTTAACTAAAAAGTTGGTTGAGTTTTAGTTAACTTAACTAAATAAGTAATTCAACTACTTCAACTAATTATAATTGCTTAAAGAAAAAAGGAAAAGGAGGAACAAGTGGAGAATAGAAGGAGAAGCATACTAAGGTATACTCTTTGAGTTTTGTTGAGATAGTTCAATTTTGATTCATTCTTTAATTCATTGGAAGCCTAATTCTCTTTTATGATAGTAGGGTCCTATTGTAGAAAGCAAGATTTAGGGCTGAATTACATCATTCATACACTTGTTTTTTAGAGGTGTTGATCTATCTTTGATATTTTGTGTAGACTGGTCTGTTTGTGAATTAAGCGTCATGACTGACAAAGACTATTGTGCAGAGTCGAGTGGGAAGAAATATGTGACAAGTTGATCCAGCTTTTAAAGTTCATTTTTTTTACTTTCTGTCAGAAGTCCTTTTGTATGGTTTTCATTGGGGACATCTAAGTTTGACTTTGGTTCAAAACTTCCTCAGTGAATTTTGTAAAGAGAACGATTATTTGAATAAATCGAAGTGAAATAAACTATTGCTTTATGTCTCATCTATTTTGATTATTGACTTGGTGTCTTTACTTCTGTCTCTATATTTATTTCATCATCTGTTATATTTAGAAAATTACATAAATAATGAATTTTCCAAGAAGCTTTCATTTATAAAAAACCAGCCTAAGCACTTGTAATCAATACTTCTGAATTATGATACAAATTTTGATGGCTATAAACATAGGGTGATATTTTCGTCTATCTTGCTTTACTCAAGCAAGATCTGAAAATGCTTGAGCAAGATAATTTCATATCTTTTCCTCAACACTCCCTTACCAGTGTTGGTTTCTTTCCAACATGTACCAAGCTATAGTTATTTGTTTCTCCAGTTTGGATCTGGTTCTTCTCTATTCTAGGGTGATAAATAATATTTTGGAAAAACTTTCTATTTTCTTCAAGAATAGCTTTCCAATTTCTTCTTTTTCTTAGATATGTGCAAATGAACACCTATGTTCATCACACTATTTATCTGTGAGTTTGTTATGAACATAATATATAATAATAAATATAAATACATTATAATAGTTAATGAATAATTAATGAAGAGACACCTTCCCAATGAAAGGTTAGTCATTGTCTCTTCCCATTTGAAGACTTATGTAGTTCCATAGGTTCATTCAGTGTCTCTTTATCTACCAATGATTCCTTATTGATAAGTTGTTCTAACTTGTCTTGTATCGTCTTCTTATCACTCTTTATCTTCTTAATCTGGGTGAGTAAACTTTGATTATGAGATTTTAGGCAACAAATTTTTGCGTCCTTGTCAATGACAATTTTGTCACATTCTTTTTGGATCTCAAGTATTGATTGTTGTTTTTCTGAGAGTAGCATTTTGGAGATTTGATCAAGATCTTTTGACGTAGATTTTGAATCTGAATCTACTGAGACGTCATGTAATTTTACTTTTTTCTTCTTGTAGGAAAACATTAAAAAAAAATTCTCAAGTTTTAATATTAATCTACCCAACATCTCTAACCAAGTCAAGCCGAGGATTATATCAACCTCTTTTTCATATATAGTTGTAAACTTGAAATTCAATATGAGCTTATAATCTTCGAGTGTCAACGGTAAATCCTTGATGTCATATTTATTGCAAAAAAGAAGTCTTTTGTTTCGATTACATTTGTCTTTGGATTTATTAATTGATTTTCCAAATCCATACTTATGTGATTTTTCTTCTTAACTGGGAAAATGTGGATGCTAACTTCTTTTTCTTGAATATTTCCTTCAGATGTTAATAATCTGATGCATCTATTTAGATGATTTTTACCAAAAAATATTCCTTCCTTAAAATCCATTTTTTAATTTGAATTGACCTTATAATTATTATAATTTCCCTTTAATTGTAATAAGAGACTTAATAGATATCTAATAATCCTTTATATTCTTTTAAGAAAATAATCCTTGATAATTCTTCTTTTTATATAT
>JASDQU010334590.1:10006-22706 GCA_032191745.1 Picea mariana
TGGGGTGTTATTCTAGGGTTTCTATTGTCTTTCTATGCAAAATCTAGCTCTTTTGTTCTTAACCAGCTTTCTATCTCTACTTTTGTGGGATTCCACTGTCTCAACATCCCCTTCTAATGTTTCATTGATTTCTTCTTTTCTTTACTCTTTTCTTTCTCAACCTATCTCATCTAGTTAATCCTCTTCTTTTCCTACCAATGGAAACAGAACCATTTGTTGGTTACTATTCTATTCTGTCTAAGTTCGTACTGAGTGACCCAGGGTTCATGTCTGTTTGGGTTTCCAACAAATCCTCTAAAACTATCGGCCCTCCTGGTAAACCAAAAGGAAACACAACGCACAAAATGCGATGTGCCGTCTCACCCGAGATAGATTTAATGGGTGGTTTTAATACTCATGTGTTTACAACCTAGGATTGAGTGTGAGATGTGAGAACTGTATATTGAACCACTATTATAACGTGTAAACAAAATATACGGTCATTTGCGAATAAGAAGAAAATGTGGAAACTCATTCATTAAACATAACCATAACTACTGAAGACAATAAATAAATGCATTCATTCATCACATAACATAGATGTTATCGTGGTTCACCCCCTCCTGGGCTACGTCCACAAAGATCTGCCTCTCGACTCTTTTATTATAGTATTTCTGCATCTACAACGTCGCACGCATTACAATCCCTCTAAGTTGGGTAAGATCTATATGAGGTGGACTAGATCGCACCAGGATCCTTATCTTGCGATCTAACCCTCAAGATCTACCCTCCCTAGTCCCCTCCATCTCATCAGCTTACAAAATTAGGTCATACAGCAAAATATTACATATCGCATCAACTCATAGATAACTAGCTAAACTCGATAATACTCCGACCTGAACCCCCTATGATACCTCGGTATCTATATTTATATGTTTCTATCTCTTGATCCATTACAATACACTGCAAAAACCCTAACCCTAACGTCGTTAGGTCTTCCCTGCATGCATGCGTGTTGTTCTTCCTTCCAGTTGTCGCTTTCCTCGTGCATGCTTTCTTTCCCAAAAATTGTCTTTCTTCTCGCTTTGGCCTACTTCCAACACATGGTTAGAAGAGAGAAGCCAATCATAAGACTCATTAGAACAAAAGGTTTCAATAAATTATCTATCAACAATAGAAAAATAAAATTGTTCTATGTCACTTGAACTAGGAGAATTTGAAACATTAGGACAATCTAAATCAACGTGAATTAATTTCAAATTATCCATGTGTGAGGAAGAGTTCATTTTAGGTGTGTCTAGATTTTCTTTATTAACAAAATGATCAGCATTCATGTCTTTCCCCATAGTTTCCTCTTCCATTCCTTGTGATAGAGAATATGAGATAGGATAATGAGAAACTGACATAACCATCGGTGTGACCCGAAGTGTCCCATTATCAATAGGAAAATCCTCCTCTTGGACAACTACAAAAAAATATAAAATTGAACTTACTACACAAGAGGTCTCTTTTTCTTCAGAAGGAAGGAAAGGGGGAAAGCAGTGGTGGAAGGATACATATGATTGTTCTGAAAAATAATTATTTATCTGATCTATATCCCCTATAGTAAAGAAATATCCAGACATATGAAGTTTAACTAAAGGATTAACATTTTTAGCATTTTCATTTAAATCTAAATCATCATGTGAAGAAAGGTTAAACGTGTTTTAGATTTTTCATCCATTGATTCATGTGTTTCATTAGTAATAAAAACTAAACAGGAAATAAAATCACTGTTAGAAGGCCTATTATACAAATGAAATCTATTGCAAAGATGATTAAATATGATAAAAAAATCTTCAAGGTATTCATCCTTGTTCTTCTTTAGCTCTAAAATTTCAGCACACAAATAATCATAATCATAATTCTCAAAAGAATGCAAAAATTCATGCATAAATTGTTCCAATGTGTGAATAGAGGCGCCCGACATTAAAGTATCACACCAACTCTTAACCCGACCTGTAAAAGTGAGAGTGAACAACCTACAAATGATATTTCCATTAGTAATATTTTGAGAACAACAAAATTTCCAAAAATTTAAAGCATGTTTAGATGCAGAGATTTCACTCTCACCATCAAATCTAAGTTGTGACAATAAATGTAAAATCTTTCTAGGAGGTTTGGGAGGTATAGTACTAGAAAAAAACCTCCATAAAGGGATATGTGGTGGAGCCATTAGTAAATTAAAATAAAAATTAACAAGAATGACTCCAGCGGCTCAGTTTGTCATCTTGCCCTCGTTCTTGCTCCATTTTTGTTGACGGGTCTGAATGACCTCTCGAGCAGATGAGAAATATCGATGGAAAGTCCCAATTATACCTACTCTCGTTTGGTATAGAATTTACCATGAGTATATGAGTCTCGTTGCCACTCAAAATTAAAAGAAGAAAAAAGGGAAAGACAACGAACTTCCCTTGAAATAGTTCTAACTAATAATTTTACCCTTGATTTTTAGTGAGAAGGGGTAAGGTCATGTGAGTCTCTTGGGGAGGCCATGTTATGCCTTGAAAAGTATATAAACCATGTCTATGGGTTTTTTTGGGGTTACTCCATGGTTGCCTCATTTGGTTGGTTTCTTGATTATTGTTGCTTCATTATTTTGGGTTGTTGGTTTGTTTTGTCCACCTAAGTCTTGTTTAGGATTACCTTCCTTCTCACTCACATTGGATCTGGTCGTGGGCATGGGGAGATGAGTTGTCGGAGGCAGTGAACCATGGTTGTTGGCTATAGGAACTATTGGTGTTCCAACACGGATTTGATGCCTTTATGCATGAGAATGTTGATAGTAATTCCAAGACTGTCTACATCTGAGAATCCTGGAAGTTTATAGCATTAAGATTTCTTGACTAGTAGTACTGGAGACGTGGATTGAGGTGAGTAGCCTAAGGGACTGAGTGGAAATGAAGGGGGTTCATTCTCTTGTGTTGTGTAGGCTGAGAGGAAAGAGAGATGGTAAAATGTGATTGTTATATGGTTGAGAAACTATGAGAGTTGATTATCCATACTGGTTTGGAAAAACCAGAGTCATCCTGGGACCCGTCCTTGTGGATTCATAGCCCTAGCTCAGGGGTGACCCATTGTTGAGATCTAAAAAAACAGTGTCTAAGGTTGGGTGGAACATCTAATGTCTACAACTAGCTGGTGAAATTCTTTTACAGAGATAATTCTCTCTATTTTTCTCTACGATTTTATTCTGTTGTGTATTTTATTTATCTATGTGATATGCTTAAGACATGCTAGATGATATTAATTGTTGTGCATGGCTAGTTATGATTTATTTTCCCATCATGCATGTTTCTTGTTATTTTTTTTACATTATTATGTTCATTCATTTTGTAAGAATGATATCAGATTTTTCAATCGTCTCGGGAAGGTTAGTTTTTGGGGAAATCGAGCAGTGAGGTGTGTAACAAATGTCCAATAAATCCATCTCTATTTGGATGTACCTATGTAATCCATTGTTGTAATTCAAAACCAGGTGTTGCTCAGAGTATATGATACCCATCTTTGATCACAAGGTATGGAAGATATTGGTGTACTCCAACATTTTTTGGTATCTCTCTTGATGTAGAGTTTTCCATCTCATGTATCAATCATCATAGTTCCTAACAAGGTATAATTCATCCTTAAGGGCATCAAAAAAAGTTTCCCGAGTGGGTTCTATCCTAAACATTGTAGACTCATCCCCATCGGCTCTCTCCTAGTAATTTTTCCACCAATCTTTGACATGGGGAAAGGATTTAAGGAACACAAAGGTTATCTTTTTTATGCTTGAAAATATTTGAACAAAGTAATCTAATAGATTTAACTATTTCTCCAAAGCATCTACATCTATATTTACTTCAAATAAAGGACTATCAAATTTAACTTGTACCTTGAGGGGTGTTTCATCTCCAAAATGGTTTCTTGTTGAATGTGTCTCGATCATCGTTGGAATTTGTTGAAGGGTCTAGGTGAAATTATTCATCATCTCGTTCCTCAATCATGAGAGACCTCCCTCAAACAACAAGTTCACAGGATCTCTTGCTCCATCAACTCACTTTTCATATACCATGGGAGGTTTCTTGGGTTGGAAAGAGTGGTCTTCCCCAAAAAAAATTTGTTCGAGATGCAACTCTCTATACCCTAACCTTGTTAGGGACATGCATCAATAAATAACAAATAATAGATTGCTATGATACCATTAATATGGACTCTATAGAGAACGAAATAAAATGCGGGAATATGAATGCAAATACACACACATAAACATTCCAAAAAGAACATTAATATAGTGTGAACACGATTCTATTAATAAATGAAATAGGAAAAGACTATCAAATGAAAAGAAATACAAACTAGCTAGAATGGTGGTAGCTTCTCTCTGGAGGGAGAGGTTTTAGATACACTTATTCCCAAGAGGCCAAAATGGCCTTTTAACATAAAGGACTAAACCCTAAGTGGTCAAAAGGAATGTGGGCCCCAAGGAGTCTAGTTGATATGTTAACTTCCAAGGGATGGAACTTTTACATACAAACTATGTTTGGGGTGCACAATATCCCATTGGAAAGATCTTGATGAGAAGAACAATTTCGGTTAAGGATTGGGTATGTCATGTGCTTATGTCGAAACAAGAATGTTTTGAAGACAACATCTCAACCTCATGTGACTCTACTTGGGAAGAGGTGGGAATGTTACCCTAAGTTTTAAGCCCCTGAAATAAAACACATTAAACCCCTAAACCCAAGAGTCTAAGAATGAATATTTTTTTTATGATTTTGCAGCATTTGATTTGCATTGTATTTTCTTTTGTAAATTAAACAAAGTTAGATTGAAATTACAAATGTAAGTAAAACTTAAGAAAGAAAGTTGAACTATTTAAAGTAACAAGTTAGGTATTTACAAGAAAATCCTAAAGAACATAATTAAATGAATCTTTTCTTCTCCTTTAAATTATTAAAATTTTATAAGTTTTTGTAACTTTGCAATTTTTAATTTGTTTTTATATGAAATGTAAAAAAAAAGTTAGTGAAAATTTAATAATACAAAGTTGAAGTGAAAAATGATTTAATAAAAGGAAAGAAATCTAAAAATCAATTAATATTTAGAGGAAATATTTTAAGCTCATAAATTAAAAAAATATATATAATTTAAATAAAGTTAAAGTGAAAAATGATTTAATAAAAGGAAAGAAATTTAAAAATCAATTAATATTTAGAGCAAATATTTTAAGCTCATAAATTAAAAAAATATATATAATTTAAATAAAGTTAATGAACAATTAAAGTGAAAATGTTAAAACAAAATTGATATAAATAAAATATAAACAAACTTGCTAATATAATGAGTATTTTATCTTCTTTCAAATGTTGAAGTTAATGAAATGGAATGCTATGTTTTTATTTTAATGTTTTAATCAGTAAAACAAAAAACAAATGAACCAAAGAAAAATAGGAAAATTAAAGTGAAAATATTAAAAAAAAATTGATATAAATAAAATATAAACAAACTTGCTAATATAATGAGTCTTTTATCTTCTTTCAAATGTCAAAGTTAATGAAATAGAATGCTATGTTTTTATTTTAATTTTTTAATTAGTAAAACAAAAAGAAATGAATCAAAGAAATAGAAGAATTATGTACCAAATAAATAAACAAAAATACATAAAATAATGTATTTGTGTTTTTTGTTTTATTTAAAAACACATTAAGTGAAATAAAGAATCAACCAAAAAAAACTCATAGTTGAAAAAAGAAAGTTTAATATTTTATTTAGATATAATCCTCATACATTGTTTTGGACTTTTTTAAGCTTTTAAGTCTCTGTGTAAATTTGGATCGGAGTTCTAGTCTTTAACCATTTTAAATGAGAGTTCTAGTCTTTAACCATTCTAGATGAAATCAGCCTCATACAATGGAATAGCCAAGTATAGAAGAAAGACAAAGAAGAAAAGGATTCTAGTTTTTAACCATTCTAGATGGAATCAGCCTCATACAATAGAATAACCAAGTATAGAAGAAAGACAAAGAAGAAAATCAAGTCAAATTTTTAACTAAGTAATACTGGTGAAATTCAAGGAAACTATCTACATATAAGCAAATTGATTAATACTGAAAAATGTAGACTTAAAACACAACATACTTGAGAAAATAAACAAATTACCTCGAAAACATCCAATAAACAAATTACCTCGAGAACATAACGTAAACCCAATCTTGATATGTGTTAGAACAAGATTTGCATCACCTTATGCAATCTTGAAGAGAGGGCCTTACTCCATTTCCCTATGCATACTGACTTTCCCTAATTAATGAATCCAGAGACAAAAATAAATATTTTTCCACTTGTACGCACCTTACAAGTTATACAACATATGTATACGTTGGCTGCTCCACTACAGCCTGCGTACATCGGGATTTGTGCCAAAAAATCAAAAATAAATGTTGGGTTTCCATGTCATGATAGAAGATCTATGATCCTTGGCCTTCCATATACTGGAAACGTTCTGACTCGGCCCTTCAGTTGCATTTTGAAGGCTATAAAGAAGCCAATTCTGAGCTATGGAGAAAAAGGAGAGAATTCAACTTTGAGAGTAAAGTTACTATGGAGAAATTATTACTTCATTATTGAGTATGCATCCCTTTGTCCTTTAAGTCTGAACACAGTGTTCAGCCCCCAAGCTCTTCCCTTATTGATGGAGAACCTCTTTTTCTCTCTTATATGAGCTAGTCTTTGGTGGAGGATTGAAGTGGTGGAGGCCCAGTTGGAAGGAACTTGGTTTCTCGGTTCCGAACCATGCTGATACGAAACTCTGCAATGTTTTCACTTCTACTGATCATTTATTAATAGAAATACTCCTTTCCTGTGCAATTGATATCTTGCAAATATATGTGTTATGATCCACGGGCATGTTTGTTTTGAATATTAATGGATTATGCTATCTAATGTGCTAACCTGTATATTATCACTATATGTTTTCTTTGCTTGTTTGTTGAGAACTTGTTGTAGGTATAAAGTTTTGGGTCGAAGTGCTCAATGGTGGGCATCATCAAACGTTTGGACGTGGTAGGCCTCTTTCTTACCTCTTTTGCACATTAGTTTATAGAGCATATGTTGGAATTGAGTCGATTTCTACAGTCACTCATGTTTGTTGTGGTTCACCCTAGCCATAGAGAGTTTTTCCTCGTAACAAAATTGACGACCATACTGGGGAAGAATCTTCTTTCTTAGGGTTTGAAGTACTTTTGTCCATAGATTGCTATCGTTTCTACTGTGGTTCTTGTCATATCATTGCTTGACAGCTCCTGTTCACTCTGGGTTTGAGTTTTTAGCCTTTTTCCCTTGCCTGGCTTTGTTTCAAAGAATATATGCACCTTTTTGCTTGACAGTCGCATACACACATGTGTTGTCTCACTGCAAGTTGCGTATATACACATTGTTTGCTCAAATAGTCACGTACACCCATTTTCCTTGACTTTTTGCTTGGTCTGGTGCTTGTTGGGTGGGATTTTATGCTTGCTGAGCCTTCTTAGGTCTCTGTAGTGCCTGTTGAGTGCCTGTGGGATGTCAGGAAACCCATTTTTTGTTAAATTTTTGGGCGAAGTTTTTCTCTTCATCTTTTCATTTTTATTGTCCTTGTACATTGAGTTGGGTGTTTTGTTGCTTGATATCCTGCTTGAGTTGTATTTCTTCTATACACAGTAGGTTTATATATCAAGTTACTTTTCAGTCCATGCATTTTTAGTTTTAATATATTGAAAATACACAAAAATAGGCATTTTGCATTGCTTGGGATTTTTTGTCTTTCGAATTTTTATCATTAGCTTAGTACATACAGTGAAATATTGCATCTTTACTTTTGAATTGTAGATTTGAATTTGGAAATTGCATTTTTTTTAGGAGCATATCATTCATCAAAAGCTAAAGTTAGGACTTTGCATTATCTTCATATTTAATTTCTTGTAGAGTCATAACACCATTGGTTTCAATACCATATACCTTTTTGAGTAATCACGGCCATAAAATCAATGCTATAATTTAAAATTTATTAGTAATGATTTTATTTTCTAGGGTGCACAAACTAGTCTAGGATTTAGTGCCTTGGAATAGGAATTTGTGAGTAAACTTCTCCAAGGCAATTAAATCAACATATGTGTCTGAGTCAGGGAGTGGAGAAATCCATTGTATAATTGGTAAGATCAGGAGGCTCCGCTCACAACGGAGTTAATCGCGAGGTCACGTGAATTTGGTTGAAGGGATATCCCCTGGATACTCGCATAGCATTAGAGATATTTCTGTGGATTTATTCATATTTGGGGATCTTGCTAGTGCCCATACCTCCGTGAGAGGCGATACTTTCAAGGTTTTAGGCTTTTCTACCTTGCCCATACGATGATTCGGACTTACAACTGCTCGCCCGTGCATCGGTTATACAATGGCTTATTAGTTTCTTGACTTAGGTATCTCATAGGTTACTTGCAGGGGTTATTCTACAGGTACCCTAGGTCAGATAGGGGTCGGACATCACACAACCTTTATGGAGGATTACCTCTTCGGGGGGATCTGACCGACTGGTTGTTAAGCCCACGAGGGCCCCTATAGATGATTTTGTTACTTCCGATCTTTAGTAGGGATTCTCAAGTCCCTCTTGGACAATACATACCTTCTTTAGGGAGGGNCTCAGCCACTTTAGCCCATTTGCATGCATATTGGCCGTTTGACTTTTGGTGAGATTTTTGTTTACTAGTTGACCTTAGGATTCTCAATTGAGTTCTTTTTATCATGGATGGGTGCTTATTCTACTTATTACACTCCATCCATGTATTCTCCACCTACCATGGCAGTTCCTATGAACACTTTTTCCATGGAGAGTCTACATATATCCCCGAGTGTCTCTCAAGAGGAGAATCAATTTTACGGTTCAGGCTATCCTCTTCATGGAACCCCTTCACTAGGGGGAAACATATATCATCACTCAAATATTCCCTATCATACTTCCATCTCTTCACAGACTTCAATGATGATGCCCATTCAAACCTCTCTGAATCAATTAAATGGAGGATACTACATTCCTGGACGGGGATAGGGGGTAAACCAGGACCCATCCTAGCCTTTGATATTTCAAAGTCAATCTTTCTCTGGACCTTGGCATCAAATTCCACAGTCTGTTTCTAGCCCAGTCACTATTAGTCATACTGGTGCTCCATCGCCAACATCTATCAGTTATGCTAGTGATGGGTTAACTACTTCTGCAAGTCTCGTTAACAATTCGCACCCAGCCACTACTAGTCAAGTTGGGGGCAACATTCTTATCACCACAAGTCCTAGCAATGCTACATCTCCAACCCCTATACGTCATGTAGGAGATGAATCTCCTTCCTCTACATATCATGCTGAGAGTATGTCACCATCATTTGTGAATGATGTTGGAGACATTGAGAAACCTAGATGTCTCAGATGTAAACTTAAGTTCATTTGCAAGACTTGTGAAGGAAATCACCTTACTCGTCTATGTCCAGTTACTACTGGGATACCAGAAGCATGGGGCTCACCCAAGGGCCCTTCATATTTTGAGGCGTCTGTGGTTTCTCCTCACGCTGCTTCTCCTTTGATCGAACTGGTGGTCCCACCGTCGCGATCCTCTCCCGACCTCACCCCACTTTTAGAGGGTGAAATATCTTTTATACCCATTACTACGCATCCTATTCAACCTATAATTGAAGAAGTGGTCGCACCAGTGCAATCTCTGGTCAATCCTACTCTCCCTGAAGAGAGTGATGCGTCCTTCAATCACATCGTCAGCATTCCTAATCCTACGCCTTCTGAACAAGAGAGAGTTTTCCTTTCACCAAGTCCTCTCCCTCCTGGTTTTGAAGAGATCACCTTTGACTAGGATAGTCCTACGAGGTATCCAATAGCCCCGTCTATGTCTTTTCCTTTAAGAGACATGGTTTGATCAATCACGAAGACTATATACTCAGTTCGTGCTTTATCCTCCTCGACTTTGAGAGATTTGGGTTTTCCCAAGCTTATGTTGGTTATTCATAAGATACTGACATTTCACAGAAGGCTGGTATGGGAGCCTTGGCCTCCCCCTTTACATGTTGATTAGAACAAGTGTCAACGAGTTAATTTAAGCTCTTTTCCATCTCCTCTTTAAAAAAGTGAAAATATTTCTGAGTGATTTGTACCTTTCACACTCGTTAAATTGGATTTGAAAGATCATGAGTCTTAGTTAAGCTCTTTTCCGACTCATTACCAAAAATTGAAAAGATCGCTGAGTGAACTTGTCATTTTCACACTCGTAAATTGGATTTGAAAAGACATCTACTTGGCACAAGTTTACCCTTTTTTACACCAAGTAGACTAAAAGACATAAAAAATGACATTTTTTGGTGTTAAGTTGTGATTGAATCTCATGCCCCTGCTTGCAGTATTAAGCCTATATCCGGTTCTCAATTTGTGTCATAAATTGTTTGCCTCAACAGTTTTGCATCCTCAACCAAGAAAATCCTTGTTTATATCCTTCACAATTTGACACCCTATACCTAGGAGGGAACATCCCCCGAGTGTCCATCTCTCGTATGCACTTCCCTGCATTGAGCATAGGTACGTTCCAATGCTGAAACTAGTTTTTCTTACTTGCGACACTCATTTCCTCCTCTGTATCATATCATTCATTCGTTATGAAAAAACAAAAAAAGATGGGCAGGAAGGGAGTACTATACTATATTTGGCAGTAGTTGTGTCGCTTTTGAACAAAGCACAGAGTTATTTGAGTCCATTCCTCATAATTTTGGGACTAGCATCACCTTAGGAAGCTGAACTTGTTACAGAGCCTTCTCTATCGACTGGTTACTCTTCCAGTCCCTACACAGAACTTCATTGATGCCCCCTACATCTCATGGTTTTATCTTTGGGTCTATGTGGCTATAGTTCACCATATGTCTCATGCTCTTGTTCAAAGGAAGTGTATCAACCTGTGTCGGCCACTCCTCATAACTCTTGTCTTTACATGTCGGCCATACCCTTAGTTTGTCTCAGAATCACATGATACTTTAGTCCTATCATGCACCCTAATCCTACTTTCATCATTGGTAGGTAACCTTGAACCCAACAATCGACATTTCATCATCAGTCATTGATTGAGTGGTTTCCCTTGTGTTCGACAGCAAGACATCTATTCACACATTGGGATTCATGCAGTGTCTTGGATGCCATTAACCTTATTGGTGGGTTCCTTGCCTTTGTCAGCAATTTTCATCATTGGATGTTATTCACAGGATCTTTTTCGTGTACCGCTTGCACTTGTCACATGCGAAAGACACATAGGGTCGTTGGTTCATGAACTTGTTCTTTGTCCGATTCCCACCAAATCATGAAGCTCCTGCTTTGTACCTCGTGTTGACTGATGAGAGATGTCTCAATGCTCTCCTTTCAACGGGTCTCTTTCCATCGACATCAAACCATTATCTGGAAATGAGATCTAGAGTCTTATGAGTACCTTGAGGTTTGCAGTCATTAGTGGCAGGCTCTCTTGCCATCGATAGTTGGGAATAAATCAATGTCTCTTGATCGATGGATTCTTCAGGTATTCGACACTGACTCCTCTATTCACACTTGTAAGAATGTACTCAGTGCCTTGATACCTACTTTCATTATCGGTAGGTTGTCTCATGTTTGTTAACGGTATACATCAATGGTCGGTAATCAAACGATGTCTCATTATGTTCGACCTCAACTCATTTATTCACATGATGTAGACTTGCACCTTTGGAGGATTGTGTAGAAGACTTGAAGACACCATTATGTGGCCACAGCTTTCCTGAGTTGTTGCTTCCTTTTCATTGGACCAGTACCTATATGACTTCAGTGATCATGGGATATCAGATTGTACTCCATGGTATACAGATATCTTCAGATTGATTTTGAGACAGGTTTTACTGGGCCTTGTTCATGACTATGGAAACTATTGGCATGTAACTGCATTTGTATTTGCCTATTTTATGGCCACGAACACTTGTTTGGTATATTTTTCACATGGATCTGCAGTGTATTCTTGGTAGCCATGTATGCAAAGTCAAAACAGAATGTAATGAGCAATCGAGTTCGTCCAGCTAGTTATCTACCACTCCACTTCTGGGTTATTTATAATGTATTTCGTCCATTGCAGATACTCCTCTGACCTCACACATTAGGGGTCATCTATTAGAACAAGATTTGCCTCATCCTATGCAATCTTGAAGAGAGGGCCTTACTCCATTTCCCTATGCAAACTTACTTTCCCTGATTAATGAATCTAGAGACAAAAATAAATATTTTTCCACTTGTACGCACCTTGCAAGTTATACAGCATGCGTATACACTGGATGCTCCACTACAGCCCACGTACATCGGGATTTGTGCCAAAAAAAATCAAAAAGAAATGTCGGGTTTCCATGTCACAACAAAAGATCTCTGATCCTTGGCCTTCCATATACTAGAAACGTTCTGATTTGGCCCTTCAGTTGCATTTTGAAGGCTATAAAGAAGCCAATTTCGAGCTATGGAAAAAGAGGAGAGAATTCAACTTTGAGAGCAAAGTTACTCTGGAGAAATTATTACTTCAATATTAAGTCTGCATCCCTTTTTCATTTAAGTCTGAACACAGTGTTCAACCCCCAAGCTCTTCCCTTATTGTTATCCACATTTTTGGTTATCAAGA
>JASDQU010334592.1:0-12700 GCA_032191745.1 Picea mariana
GTTGGGTGGAAACGAGCACCCCTCTCAGCAGTTGCTTAACCCCTGGTGTTATTTCTGATAAGTGTTTTGCCTCTGACATCTTGAAATATATGTATTCTGATAATTATGCTCATAAGCTGTGAAACTGTGAATGATTTCATTGTAAGAATGTCTGTATGATGTTTTGATCAATACTGGTAGATGCATGTTTATAATGGAAAGACTACGCATGGCTTATGTCTTCATAAATCGCTATTTATATGCTTACCGACCTAATTCAGACCTCGTGTCTGATTCGAGGGAGAAGGGTACCCTTATATACCTCAGATAGTACCTTGAGTGAATCTTCCCATAGAGATACCCTCCTTGAAAAGCCTATCAAGAACTGGGAAAGAGAACGTGAAGGCGTAAGACCTTAGTAACCTTGCACGAAGTGGAACGATCCTCTTGAAAACCCGAGATGACAGCATAAGGAAGAAGTATCGAATCGACGGACAAGGTCCTATTGGGAGATCTGTGGTCACTCACGACCGTCAGATCGGAGGAAGAAGCTGGAAGGTTAAGTATCTTATCCATGATAGGTGTTGATCGATAAATGAGATTCCGTCGGGAAATCTGCGGTCACACCCGACCGTTAGATTGGTAGGATAAAGTAGGGCGTTAAACGCCTTACCACTTGGTTTCTCTGTGTCCTCATGGGCATCGAAGAAATTGGACCGTAGATCTTCAAGGTCCATGGGGGTATCTGGACTGTTGATTTTTCCACGTCCAGGGAGATGTGGAAGAATGCATGGGTAGGAACCAATTTGAGCCGTCAGATCTCGGCTGGAAAACCTGACAGCCGTTGGATCTGTCAGGAGTTACTTGAGGGTTAAGATCCCAGTGTATAGGGGCGAAAGCCCCGGGTTTGATCTGAGCTGTCCGAATGACGGAGGCCACGTGTCGTAAGATTACCCGTTTCGGGAAATCGGGAATCTTGATGACGAGAGTTCGGGATTTTCCATGGTGAAAACCCCGGAACAAATCTGAGCCGTCCAAATGACGGAGGCCACGTGTCGTAAGATTTCCCATTTCGGGAAATCGGGAATCGCAGAATCGAGAATCCTGATGACGAGGGCTCGGTATTTTCCGTGGTGAAAATCCTGGGATAGATCTGAATCATCCGATTTACGGAGGTCATGTGTCATGAGATCTCCCATTTCGGGAAATCGGGAATCGTGAGATCGGGAGTCCTAGTGACAAGGGATCGGGACTTTCCATGGTGGAAACCCCGGAGCAGTCGTGGACCATCCGATTTAAGGAGGCGACGTGTCGAGAGATTACCCATTTCGGGAAATCGGGGATCGGGGATTCGAGAGTTCCGTTGACAAAAACTCAGGCTCTTGCCTTGATAAATCCTGACCCATAATGTCGAGACGTTAGCATGTGGTTAAGTCCCGATGAACGGACGAGATTCCTTCGGGGAATCTCATGGTCTGTAATAACTGTCCGATGAGAGGAAGAGACCTCAACTTTAAGTTGGGGTGCGAAGGCTCCTTAAGATAAGTAACGAGCATATCTAGACAACCAGAGTCCACCCGCCCAGATCTACGGCTGAGGTTTCATTCCGGAGCCCCTTTGCTGTTCTGCCTTTAGCGGTGGGGGGGTGTCCGAAATCAGACGCGCAACTCTCGAATGGTTGAGATTAATTCACCTTGATCAACGGTGCTCAGGTGAATTCTGGACCCCCCTTTCCATTCTACCTTTAATGAGGGGGGGGGTCCAGAATAGTGTGGCGTGTGAAATGGGGCCCCCTCCCGTCCCGTTGACTACCGTGTCGCATTTCCCCTCTTCCACCTATACTCCACTTAACCGTGCGACAGGGCTTGTTCTCACTGGCTGTTCTCCAACCCTATTGGGATTTGTTCTTGTTGGTCGTTTGCTAACCCTGTAGGGATTTGTCCCTATTGGCCGGTCGCTAGCCCTGTCGAGGTTCGACGATTACAAAATCGAAACGGTTTGACATCACTGTAGCGTTGAGGCGCGAAATACAAATAGGCATTGCGTTTAATTGAACTATGATCATGAATCGCGATCACATGGGAACGGAGAAAGAGAGAAAGAGCTAGCTTGCGCTAGGCCTCCATAGGTAATTCGGGGCTTCTGATTCGGCAGAAGACCAAAAAAAAGTGGATTGAGGTAGTGGGTATGTGACAGGAATACTCCAAGAATACCTTCGCTTGTGAGTTGATGGGAGGAAGTATCCAGGATGATAGGTACAAGGTAGTGGATGACACCATCTACTACAAAGACATGATCTATCTTGTCCTTGATTCCACACTCAGGGATAAGATTTCGAGGGAAACACATAATGTACCACTAGCAGGGTATCAAGGATACCTGAAAACCTACATGAAGGTTAGGGAGAGATTCTCATGGAAGGGTCTCGAAGGGGATGCACTTCATCACATGAGGGAATGCATGACTTGCCAAAAAAACAAGTCAGAGTTCACCCATCCTATAGGGATGCTCCAACCCCTACCGATCCTATAATAGAAATGGGAAATCATCTCCATGGACTTCATGACATGATTACCAAAGGTGCAAGGAAGAGATTGTATTTATGTGGTGGTGGACGTGTTTACTAAGTATTCACACTTCTTTGCCATTCCTATGGAGTACAACGCATCTTAGGTAGCATATCTATTCTTCATGGAAGTGTTCAAACTCCATGGCCTACCGAGAAACATAGTCAATGATTGGGATAGCATGTTTCTTAGTGCGTTTTAGCAGGAGTTGTTCAGGTTATCCAGGATAGAGTTGACACCTAGCACTAGCTATCATCCCTAGATAGATGGGAAGATTGAGATAATGGATAAATGGGCAGAGGGGTACCTGAGGAACTATGCGTCAGAGAAGAAACAAACATGGATAAAATGGTTGCATCTAGGTGAGCATTGCTACAACACCACTTATCACTTGTCCATTAGGATGAGCCCATTCAGGGCGTTGTATGGATATGAAGCTCCATATTTTGTGGATTTCGTGTTTGGGGAGAGAAGAGCTCCTAAGGCCAAGGATTGGTTATAGGAAAGTTGGAACATCTTAAGAGTCATGAAGGATAATCTACAGGCCGCTCAGACTCAACACAAAATGTATGCAGATAGACATAGGGTAGAACACAACTTTGGGGTTGGAGATCTTGTCTTTCTCAGATTGCAGCCATATAAACAGTCATCGATGAATAAGAGGATGCAAAGAAGCTCAAGTCCCTCTTTTACAGACCATACAAAGTGATCAAGAGAGTTGGGGACGTGGCATACAATCTGGAGCTACCAGATGGCAACAAGATACACAACACCTTCCATGTATCCTACCTCAAGAAGGCATTGGGACAACAGGTCACCGCTTCAACAGATCTTCCTCCACTAGATGAGGAAGGATAGTTGGTTCTAGCCCCTGAGAGGATATTTGATGTTAGGGAACGAAGACTTAGGAGTAGGGTAATTTGAGAGTATTTGGTTGTATTGAGAAGATTACTTGCAGAAGATGCTACCTGGAAGGGGGAGCAAATTTTGCAGCACCCTAATATAGAATTTCTTGAGGACAAGCAATATTGGGAAGGGAGAACTGTAATGTCCCCTTCCAATTAATCGTGATGGCTCAATAGCCTATACGACTCCCGTAGGCTATAGTCAACAAGGAAAAATGGAGTCAAGGAAATGTCACTAGGTAAAAATATTGTCAAACCCTAAAAGTGACATTAAATAAAATAAACAATTATATTTAATGGAATTGGAGGGAAAATAAAGTGAAGATTTTATTCGGTCAAAATGGTGGAAATATCTAGAAGGTCCAAAGGAAGGATAAATAGAGGAGCAACCCTTCCCCTTGGCATTATGTTTCAATATCTTATTGAGTGCTCTTGTATCCAGCATTTTCGTTGGGGTTTTGGAAAAAACCCTTCCACTGTAGGTTTAATTTCGATGGTGCAATGTACACCCTAACTAGACGAGAGGGGGATTCATCCATAATCCTCATTTGAGTTCATTGTGGTGCTTGTTTTCATTATGGAGAGAATTTGAAGTCATATCAGCTCGCGAAGGGGGTTTATGAATTTTTTTTGGATGAGACTGTTTGTTAGGGCCACATGTGTCCGGAGGGTTTTTTGCACCTGAGAAAGGAGGCATCCTCATGGATTGAGCTAGGCTCATCCCGCGAGGCCCTACTAGACACACCGCAAGCAGCCCATGAGGACCCCTGTGAATTGGGGTTTTTCAATAGCTCACCGGATCGGGTTTGGGAAGAGATATGAAGCAATTTGAGGACCGGACATAGAGCAACCATCACTGGAGCAGAACATAGGAGGGATTGAAGAGCCTTGGGATCCATATATTGGCATCATTCCATGTTTCATTGTGTTGTTTTTGTAGTATATTGTGATGCTTCCTGACAACCATTAGTTTGTGTGCTTAGTAGTATTTTTCAACTGTTATTACAACCCTTAGTTATCCTTGTACTAATCTTGGGGAACTTCCATACATAATAAGATGCCATTGTTATCTTCTCTATTCTATGTGTAATGGGTAAATGATTTATGTTTTGGCACTTCCAACAACACTAATACAATCTGTTTGATAAAATCACACAAAGAAGAATAATAAATTTGGGTAGTACACATATATTTTCCATCTATCCTAGTAGGGAACATTACAAAATCTGTACCATATTCTTCTTGTTCATTGCCCAACTGATCTTCTTTAAGGTTTGGAGTAGCCTCATCATTTTCAAAAGGTAGTCCAAGGTCCTCTTTAATGGGTTTATGTGCATCATAAAATGTTATGATCCCTTGGATAATTGGAAACCATTGCTTATAACAACTCCAATGGCTGCAAAATGATTCTAGAAATGTTTCAAAAGAAGGAATTTCTCCCTTACCGAGATATTTGAACCAATATATTGCCTCATTTTTCAAGCCAATTGCAAAAAGTTTCATCATGTGATATTCAGTAACGATGTCATTGTCTCTACAACATTGAAAGAACGCTGAAAAGATGACATGAGGCTGAAACACCATTCCCACAAAACTTTGGAATCTCCCCTAGGTCCACATCGGGTTCCTCATGAAAAGGAACCCAAACATTTAAGAAATCAGGGGGACCAAAATATTGAACCAACCATGGAAGTGATTCCATTTTGTTTTCTCTTGTGTCTTCAATATAAGGCCGAAAATGAAAATATGAAGTTAATGTAGATCATACCTTATAAGGTGGATTCACCAAGATGAGATTGTTTCAATGGGCCTTCACAATCAGTGGATGTGCTCATCTCCACACCCAACAACATCTTGAAAAACTATAAGGAACAAGGGATTTTTCCCTTCATGGTTTTTCCATGTGAAAAGGAGATCTTCAACGATAGTACACTCACAAAATGTATTGTCTTTTTTCCTGGAGAATGGGATTTATCCCCAACAAAGGCGCCAAAAATGTTGCCACCCAAATTGTACATAATGTTTAAATCCCTAACCCAAAAGGTAGAATCCAAGGGAAACTTATAGGAAGGTCACCATTGTCACCTCAACAACCTATCCTCTACATCTTAAGGCTTACTCTCCTCCGAGTCAAGGGGGGTATTCACTACTAGGATTACTAAGACCAAGCAATTAAACACAAGTTGTTGTTGAGAGTATCCTTAGTAAAATGAGGTTTGTAGTTTTTTAGGGTTTTTAGAAAAGTGATGGAAGGATATTAAGATCAGTGCCAAATCCAACTAGGGAAAAGGAGTCATGGTGAATAAAATGGTAAATGAGGTCAAGAAGAAAACCCTCCCAGGAGTTGGTTTATAGTCTTCAAGCATTAGGGTTTGAGACTAGAATCAAGAGGCTAAGTAATCCCTCACCCAATCAAGATCAAGAATGGATTCAAGGTCTACAGGAAGGGGATTCAATTGAAGACAACCTTAACCATCCAAAATAAACTATTGCTTGATGAAATCACTTAATACTTCAACCAATGAACCATAAGGAAGAACAAAGAATGGTATCGAACACTCACTAAATCAATAAAGAAAGAATGAGGAGAAGCCCTAAACGTCTTCCTTCCACATGATACTCGATATCCCAATATGGATCGATCTTGAAAGGCTCGTAGAAGACTTGAAAACTTCCAAAATTAATCTTCATGCATCAAAATAAAACCAAGTAGGAAAAGCTTCAAGAGTTGACAACATTCATCCACAAAGAAAGAACCCTTAACACCATAAATGCTCTAAGAAATATATATATCGATTAGGCTCCAAAAAGAGAGAGCTCCAAGGTTTCCAACCACGAGTACAAGTGACACATGTTTCCTCTATTTATAGAGTGAGGCTTAACTTCCTCTTACAATAAAACAATAATTTCTCATGTGATTCCTTAGATCTAGTCTAAGAAAAATAAAATATACCCAACTAATTCTAACACAACAATAAAATAAAAGTGGTCAAGCCACATGTACAATGAACATGATAAAGTAAACCCCCAAAGAGAGGTTCTATCCACCAAGTAAGGAAAATAGTGTCTCAAGATGCCACATTGGCCTCCAAAGGCCTGAAGAAACATGTAGATTCTCCTAGGAATCCTCCAATATGGTTGAATTGGCCGTGAATGGTAAAACAATTCCTAAAAAAGGTGATATAAAACTCTCCAAATGGGGCGGCTCCATGAAAACAACTCCATAAAAGTGTGCTACAATGTCCCATAACGTCGTAAATAAGTCTGCAATGAATATCCATGTCCATACCCTAGGTCAAGGGATGTCCATGAAACATGGGGATGGCTTTCCAAGTCAAAATGAAACCCCCAAACAACCATAGTGACATCCAAGTAAATTGGGTCGACACTCTTTAGTCTTCAAGCTATGCCTTTAAATCATTATCCAAGTCATTTCAAGTGATTTCTGCATCATTTCTTCAAAACAAAAGATCACTCAAGTGACCCCCTCCACATCATATCATGCTCTAAATAACCCCCACAACCATCATAGCATCCACAAGTGTGGGTCAACCCTCTAAACAAGTTAAGATTAGTTCATATAATGACAAATGAAGAGAGAACTCAAGATTTTTCCATGTGGCATGGATAGATGAGATCCATGTGTGCACAAATAGGCCAAAAGTGCCTTCGAAGGTGTGGCCATTGCCTTGGGAAATGTGAGATGCCTCAAAAAACGTGAAAATTCCAAAAAATTAGAATGAAGCTTGTTGCCCAAGAAGTGTCATGTGATTCCATCAAAACCGTCCTACTCATCAAAATGCATGTGAAAACCTCTTCCAGAGAAAGGGGTAACATGAACAACAATCCCCTTTTGAGGTGTGAATAGGCTTAAAATAGTTATAACAAATACCAACAACAATATCCTAAATTATAACAAATACTAAAAACAACATGACTTTGAAAATATGACCTCTTGTTGTTTTAGACACAACATGAAAATGACCCAAGAGAAACCATTTGAGTTCTTAACTTATTTGGCACAAAACTTCCTTCCAATATGAAGTGTTCCCACATCTTCTTTTTATTAGATGAAGAAAAAACACAAAAATTAAAAATTGTACATGAGGAAAAAAATGGAAAAATTAATAGATTGCAAAGGTAAGGACTTAAAATCCTATGTAGACACTCTAATTCTAACTACTTCTCAATTATGATGATCAAATTATTTAGACCTAACCTATCCTAGCCTATCATATCACAATGTGCCTTCATAAAATTAAACTTTCAAGTGTTTCCCATTTATTGGCTGATCACATTCTATCCATTAAGACTGCTAAGATGACCTAACCTATCCTACCCTATCATATCACAATGTGCCTTCATAAAATTAAACTTTCAAGTGTTTCCCATTTATTGGCAGATCACATTCTATCCATTAAGACTGCTAAGATGACCTAACCTATCCTAGCCTATCATATCACAATGTGCCTTCATAAAATTAAACTTTCAAGTGTTTCCCATTTATTGACAAATCTCATTCTATCCATCAAAGCTACTAAGCTAAAAAGTATTAGGTCCAACCACAACATTAATATTGAATAGTTGTAACCAAAGTTTGTTAAACTTTCCATGTTTTTCAACCTTCTCTCTCTTCTTATCCCATACCAAAATAATGCCATCTACCTTGAAACTCCTCTACCCTGTCTTCTTATCAAATATCTTCTTATGTTTGGTTTGATATCCTATAAATGTTTCCAAATCTCTTCTCCTTTGTTCATCTATATCCACCCATTAATTTATCCTCCCTTAAACAACCTCTTAATTAGTGAATTTTTATTTATATGAATATACACAAGAATCTTTAGATTTAATCGTAATGTAACATCCATTCCATATACTAATTCAAAATGACTTTTCCTAGTGTCTTTCTTATTTATTATCTTATCATCCCATAGCACATACACTAATTTTCTATCCTAACACTCATTCTTATATCCCACTATCTTTTTAATGATATTCATTATGTTTTCTGGTTGGATTTCGTGAGACCATTTCCTCAAAGGATAATAATTTAACTAATAAGATAGAATTATATCATAATTAGCATAGAAACTCACCAAATGAATGGATCTAAATGCTTGAACAATATCAATTGTAATTTTTCTTGCAACCCAAAATTTTGAGATAATTTTGTCTTCAATGAATTTAATGATCACTTATTTAGTGACATTCCTAGTCAAGGCAACTTCTACTCATCTCATGAAATAACCGGTGGTTGTGATGATCCATTTAAATAAATTGCTGTAATTGTCATGGAATTTTCCAATACAGTCCAACCCCCATTGCTAGAAGGGTTCTGCAACTATGAATGGTTACAATGGTAGTGCTTTAACTTTCTTCCTATGTGTAAACATTTGGTAAGGCTTGCAAACTCTTAGAAACACGTGGACATCAAGAAACAATCTAGGTCAAAAGTTACCTTGTTATACATATTTTTGGTTACCCATAACCTCAAGCACTATTTTGGCTCAATAAAAAACCACAATGAACTCTTAAATATATAAGATTGAGTCTTTTTGGACACAATTTCAACAATCCGTCCTTATGCTTGCACCTTGCCTTGAAACAACACACAATCACTTGCTTGATGTGAGTCAACAACTTGTGAGCACACTCAAAATAACCTAAAAAATATAAAATCTATGGAAGGTACGGGCCTTGGGTGGAGTAAGTGGAGCGTAGAAAGTTGTATGTCTATTATTGACATCCTAACCAACTTGAACCACCTTTTCCTCATATAAATTAAAAGCTTAAGGTTGGGAAGGAAGAGGTTGGAAATATGAAAGAATAGCTTCGCGAGCCCATGAAATACTAGGATAAAAACTTGGTCATCAATTCATCTTATTTGACAAAATCTAGTTTATGCAAGTTTGGTATAACCTCCCTTTATGTGTCTTTTAGAGCCATCTTTGCCTTCCCTACTTTATTAGAGGTAATTATCCTTGAAGTTTAGAGATACTTTGAATGAAGACTAAGGTCGGAGGAACCCAAGCTTAGTGAAGGAGGTTACCAACTATATATATATTTTAACACTTCTTATTTAAATAAATATAGATCTCTCTTACCCCTGTCGACAATTCAGATGTACTTCATGTTTGAATTGTTGTACTTCATGTTATAGAATTGGACAGGTAGAATTTTCATCATGTTAGCCATTCATTTAAGCAATTTGAATTTGTTTTAATTATATGGAATGTCACCAAAAGCATGAGTAAGGTATTTATTTTCTAGGGATGTATTCCCTTTGTAGGTATTCCCTTCTCTTTTACTTTGCATTCCATTTTATAAGCATTAATAATTATCTAGTATGTTTTATCAACAAGTTTCCAACCCACTTGTTGGGAGTTATAATCATTGGTTGATACCATTTTCCCTCCAACAAACCTACTTTCAATATTTTATGCGTTGTCATATTTGTTGAGAAACATTAAGTCAAAATCCCTACATGTATCCCATTCATGTGCTTTTTGGATTCTAAGGAGAACAAACTTGAGTATGATCCCATGTTGAGTCCTCCATTCCATTCCACATGGAAAAAGGAAATTTTGTGTTGCCTTTAGACTCAAAGATTTTATTTTACTACTAATAGATGATCAAGATAGTAAGATTTTACAAATACTATACAATATCTATGTACTATTCATGTTGTTACGATTTTTTTAAAACTTCCAAATTGAGAGTAGGCATTGGCTCATCCTCTAATTGATTTTTTTTCCAGTCATCAATTTCTCTAGTCTGTGTTCCTTGACCAACTCATGAGGCTTCAGCTCCAATTTGTATTCCTATATTTTTGTAATCCACTTTTACCATTTTCATATATATTAATGTTGATAAATAATTTCCTTTAGCATAGAATTAGAAATATATGTCTTGATTATAAAATGACCTATATAAAACCTAAAATGTCTCAAAGACCATATGAGAGAAAAGGCATGCTTTTTACAAAATGTATAATTCATCTCAAACCCCACCCTGAAATCCTTTAATCATAAATGCAAAAGGTTGTTCTAAATCTCAATAATTCTTCTACAATAATACATCAACAATGGTATCTTCTTCAATACATCAACAATGGTATCTTCTTCAAAAGAAAAATAATATATCTTAAAATCCTTTCAATAATTTAAGGCTTATAAGAATAGGAGTAGATGAGATGGCCTTGCTAATGCCTTCAAAATATTATTTAGTATACTTGCTCCACTTGACATCTTCATCTTTCTTCAACATATTTGAGATAGGTTTGAACAATGGTACCTTCAAAAGAAAAATCAAATATCTTAAAATCTTTTCAATAATTTTAGGCTTATAAGAATAGGAGTAGATGAGATGGCTTTGTTAATGCCTTCAAAATATTATTTACTATCCTTTCTCTACTTGACATCTTCATCTTTCTTCAACATATTTGAGATAGGTTTGGTGATCTCAACAATATGAATCTCCTTCAAAAGTTATTTAACCAAAGAAGGATTGAATTGCCTTTGTTCCTAGGTAGTGGGATATATTAGATTTCTTATACTCTAGCTTGGCCAATTTTGACTCCCTCCTTAGAGAGAATGTTCCATAATAATTTTCACTTATTTTACCCAAAAAATTGAGTTTTTTAGGTATAGGGAAACACTATATTTTCTTCATCTTTTAAAGACTTTTCTAGGATGTTGCACATGTGCATTTCTATCCTTAGAGAACATGATCAAATCATTATAATATACCACACTAATTTATTCATGATGTCATATTTCCTTCATCTTTTAAAATTTTTTCTAAGATGTTGCACATGTGCATTTCTATCCTTAGAGAACATGACCAAATCATTATAATATACGACAATAATTTACTCATGATATCCTTGAATGCATAATCCATTCCCTTGAAAAGTGGAACCAATATTAAATAATACAAATAGAGTTATGATATAAACAAATGTTCTCGATGGGGTGGTGAATACAATCTTGTGTTGATCCTATCCCTCTACCATTACCTAATTATAGCTTGAGGATCCATCAAACATATACATAATGCCAACATCGATATTCTGCAACATATGGTTCATATTTGGAAGTGGGTAATTGCACTACAAGGAAAACCCCAATTAGCGATGGTTTTAGCGAAGGTTGATTGGGTAAAACTATAAAAAAAATCCTCCACAAAAACCTATGTTAATGAAAGTGAAGGTTTTGGAATAGGCTTTAGAGGATGTTTGTTACAACTAAAAAATCTATGTGAAAAGAGGTTTTAGTAGATATTTTTGCATTGGTGCACTCCCTATAATATGGTGCACAAGCATGCCACTATTAATGCTCACCAATACATATTATAAAGCAATGGAGCTCTATATATTGTTAAGTACCACTGCATACATATCATAGTTTATCGTAAAGTCTTGGTAATAATAATAGTAATGATAACTCTAACCACAATGATAACTATATCATTGAAGGGAACAATGCTGATGTTGTACTAAGGAGTCCTAGTGCGCTTAGGATAGTTCTTAGGATTGGTGCAGGCATACATGTAAAACACACCAATACATGCTATAATATTGTGTTAATCTTGTGCATACAAGTGTTTCCTCCTAAGAGGTCATATGTTTGATTTTGGAGGGTGGTAGGATATGTACACTTTTGTAGATTTAAGAAGTCAAAATATTGCACAGGGCTGGTCCTTTGCCTCATAAATAAGGGGGTCTCATATATCAATCTGGTGTTTGGTAGATTGTGACCTAAAGTTTAGATTATTATTATTATTAAACAAGCATTATTGCATTTTATGAAATAAAATGCACTAGTGCGTAAAAATGATTTCGACACATCGGTGTGTAAAAATAAACATATCTTATTTAGAATATGTTGAGATTCTATCTCAACATATCGTTGATTAATTGGGTTGGTTGTCATTGATGTCAACCCTTGAAGAAATTCCGATAGCGAATTCCGGTAGCATAAAGGCTTGGGTAATGGACCCAAGTTTGTTTGATGTATAATGGTATGAGTTTTGATATATTTGCAGGTAAAACTATTCTATATGGATAGTACATGTCATGCCATTTCCGGTGGTATGTGGAATGTCACATAACTCCTCACGGTTAGAGAGTTATGTCCATGTGAAGTTGGAGAACCCTCATGAGTCATCTAGAAGCCCCAAAAGGTCAAAGTAGTCAAAGTGGATACAAAATAAATTATTTAAATAATAAAGTTAATGGAGAAATTA